>KZ451907.1:1555735-1585209 GCA_002786265.1 Apostasia shenzhenica
TGCGGTCGCACGAGGCCGCCGTAGACGGCGCAGGGCAGCGCGACTGCCGGATCTGGTTGAGAGAGGGAGGGTAAAGGTATAATGATAATTTTAATATTTTTTAATAATAATAAAAAAAAGACCCAGATGATAATTTTTGAAAACCTACGGACCCCGATGTTACAATTTAAAAAACATAGACTTGTGTCATAATAACCCTTAAACTAAAAAACCTGGGTGTAATTTGACCTTTTTTTAATGGGTAGGCATCATGGTGGTGCTCAAGAAAACTTCATCATTTCATTGTTTTATTGAGGCCACAAATATGATTTTCTTATTGATATAATTTCATCGCTTGTAATCATCAATTTTTCTGTTAATTTTTTCGACAAATGCCTACAATATTCTCTCCCCTCTCCAACACTGTAACCCTCAATCAACACATTTCTCCCTCCCTCCATGAACATAACCCCACTCCAACCCCTCCCATGAAGCTACCTGGACCTCTCACTCCACGCTAACGAATGTCGTTGTAAACTCTTGTGGGTCAGTTCCTCGTGCACGCATGCAACCCTAAGGCCCTGCCCGATACATCCTCCGCGCGTGTCCAATTATTCATCCCCTGTGCTAACCGCTGTGAACACTGATCTAAACAATATCAGTCAGATGATAGCGAGATTGAGAAATAAGGCCGAGCACTTAGTGGCACAGTTAAAGCCCTCTTGTGAGGGTAAAGAGGCCTATATGTGTTATTAAATATACCCGAAATTCATGTGGGATGAGAGGAGTAAGAATATTTTAGGACAAAAAATTTATGCCTAACTTGACTAGAGGGGCATCTAATTCAATGTCATGTTGATGTTACTACTATTTAAATATCTAATATGAACTATCAAACGCTACTTCGATTAATGTATCAAAATATATTGAACACCTGAAAACTAATCACAATTTACCTTAAAATCTGCGACCTCCAGCTTCAACATCATAGAATTGAATCCTTGCACTCCTCAGTCAATAAATTCCCATACTCCACTTTTGTTGATCTGTTCGTAAATAAAATAACATCTAAATATAATCTAATTTTAAGTGACATTAAAAATTTTATAAATTTTTACAATACTCTAAATATATCACAAATCAAACGATTAATTTCATCAAATAATATGTCCTTGCATCACAACAGCATTTAACCATAAACCCCTTCAACAAACCAATATTGGGCACCTTCGTCAAGCCAGTACAAGTCCCAAAACTAATTAGATTTCAATATGACTAATGGTTTATTAAATATACAAAGAATTACATCATCTGCTGTCAAGTTCGTTGAGGGAGAGCTAATACTAAGAAATAACGTGGTAGCACAGAAATATACAAATTAATGGATCTTTGGATCAGTTGATAATTTCATCACATATGTACAGTGGCCACATCTCAATCAGTGGTGTAAAAAGAATGCAAACTCACCTGAAATTGTTAGCCAAAAAAAAAAAAAATTCAAGTAAGAAAAAGGTGTATCTATATTTTTATATATTCAAATAGTTGAAAAAATTTGATTTCAAACATGATGATCGAGTATTGTATCTTGTAGATTCCAATGAAAATGAATGTAAAAATTTCAAACTTATTTTTTTCAGCCTAATTCAAACTAGGACTAACCCAACTATAACACCGCAACGGTCATGGAAGATAATGGAACAATGTTTCAAACGTAAAATATATGCATTCTAGGTGAGCTAGATTATTCAAACCTAAATATATAAGTTGAATGTAACATGCATGTAAATCTAGGGGTGAGAATGATTCAAGTTTGAGCTGAGCCATGCACGGCTCAAGCTCGGCTCATCTAAATTCAATTCGAGTTTGAGTTGATTCGTCTCAACTTTGAGCTGGCTCGAGCCTTAATCGAGGCAAATCAAGCCCTCTAAAGAGTTGATTTTTTTAAAAAAAATTGCATCTAATAGCATTTAAAATTAATCTAATAGAAATCCTAACATGACTAACACATACTTATGTATAAGTATAAATAATTACAATAAATGAATGAATATATTATTTACATTTAAAAAAATAGAAATTGACCAAGTCAAATCTGATCCAATCATGTCTTGTGGCTCAGCTCTATAAATTCAAGCCGAGCTCGATTCGAGCTAAATATCGATTTGAATATCGAGCAACTATTAATCTTTGACCCAAACTCCCACCCTTATGTAAATCCCCAAGCAATCATTAGTTTAAAAACAAAAATCCAATGCTTCTCAAAACAAAAGACTTAAGTTCTCGCTATTATAAGCCTATGAAAAGAAGATATACGCTACTTTAGCATAACAAATAAGCTAATTCCACAAAAAGATATTCCAGTCAGATTTGGTGCAATTACTAATTCATGATATTAACATATTAAAATAAATATAGTCCAGTTAGATTTTGGTGCAATTACTAATTCTTGCCAATGCCATATTAAAATAAATAGACAAATATTTTCGTATGATTAAAATGAAATGAAATTAAGATTACATTACCAGATGAAACACAGATTCTGCATTTCTGCATTTTCTTAATCAAAAGATCCACGTGTTTGGCTGGGATTATCTATAGTTTAAGCAATAATCTCCGGAAGAGGCAATTTCCAGTAGTTCCATGAATTGAAATCCTCCTACAGAGATTCAGATGAGCCAAATCATCATTTCATAATCTTACCAAAATAATAATAATAATAATAATAACAACAATTATCACCAAAGAACAATATAAAACCAATGGTAAACTTCCAAAAGAAAACAATTATAAATCCAAGTGACATATTCCAATTGTAACCTGTTCCCCTGAGGACATCGGTGGAAACATGCCATTAACGAGAAAATGAAGTGATCCATATGATTTTGTATCAACTCGACGATTAACTGCAACTTCGCCCTATTCGAACAAGAAAAAGCAGATGAGGTCGGGATAGTAAGAGACTAAAATTAGTGACTAGTTTGGGTTCTTAATAAGAATATGTAGACAATTGACTTTTCAATTTCAAGTCAATTTTCAAGATGTTCCAAATAAAGTAGCTAACTTACCTCTTGAACAGAGCATCTATTCAATTTGACAGATGTATTACATATAATAATTAGATAATAATCAACTGGATTTTTATGAATGTTTTTTTTATGCATACAATAATCTCTTTAAAAAACATCTTTTACTACACTAATATACATTATCTGATATCTTTATACAAGTGCAAAGTACAAACGTATGCATACACATTTATTGAGTTCCATTTGAAAAAATTCATTTAGATCAAATTGACTTCATGTCACAAGTAAACTGAACCAATTTCAAAAGGACCAAAGTTCAAGCAATTATTGAAAGAGTTTGAATTTTGAACATAAAGTGGCAGCCCTAGATATTGGTGGAAGTTAGAGTTGGGGCATCGAATCTCACCTTGGGATTAATGATGAAGATCTTGCCCCTAGGAATACCAACTTTAAGGTAGCTGATCTCATCTGTATCTCTATTACCAAAACCAGCATAAAAAGGATTGCAGTCTAGAGGAAATAATGCTCTGATGGCCTAAACATGTAAAAACACTTAATCAAGCAAATTTACCGCACAGCTGAATCATTTCTGATGTGAAAATGGAAAGTATAATAGACATCCAGCATTAAAAGCAAAGAAAAAAAATTCAAGGTAAGAATAAACTCACTTCAAGGCAAGAGATCTTGAACTCGTGAGGAGCCCTTCGGATCACTGCAATCACAAAATTGAAATCATTTTAAAGCACACTAAGCCACTTCCAATTTACATGCATTTTTTGTATAATTGAGTTACCCACAAAAAAAAAAAGATTTGAGGCTTAATCAGATGATTACAACAAAACGTGCACTTTCAAGAAACCAAAAGAAAAATGGAGAGATACAGATAAACCAGAGGAAAGTATACTTAACTATCATTTTTGAATTATTAATTACATGAATGTAATAAGTATTTATCAGAAGTCAAATAAGCCATGTCTGTGAAATATTAAAACTAATGGACAATATCTGCAACAACTGCATAGTTGTGTTTACTTTGGCTCCTGCAGCAGCAGACAAACTTGAGAAGCCACAATATGTTTCAGGTGGATATAGAAACAAGCAATGCTCTATTGTTTTACCTAATGTATTTATGCTAATGTACAATGACTAAAAGAACTAAAAGTCATTGCTGCACCTGTTAGAATGAAAAGAAACACTAATCATCCCAACCGTACTTATTTCAATCCAAGGATTCATCCATGCAACCATATTTAAGGCTGTTAATTATGAAGATTAGTCGACAGTTAAATCAGATTTTGAATCGAATTAAAATCAACTCAATCCAAACAAGTCAACTAACGAGCCATTTTTCTAGCTTGGTGTTTTCGATCTGATCTCGAGCCAACGTAGGGTTGGATCTAACCAACTCAAGATCGGATCGATTTTAGAAAGTAAAATAATGATTAGTGTCTATTATATTTTTTTGCTTCATGAATAGCTTGGATTCATGTGGCTCAGTGGTTTGCTCTTTCATCCATTGCCAAGCAACGTGGCCAGCTATCGAATCCTCCTGGCCCGATTCACTTACGATGTGTTTTAAAAAAATTCATTCATAATATAGTTTCACATTGTAAGTGAGATATCTTGGAGGGTGGACATCTCTTATAAGAGACAGGTTTAAAGTCATTAGAGTAATGGTTAGAGGATGTTCATAATTAAAAAAAATTAATCATTCATACCTTTGAATGACAGAATTTTACCAGAAAAGCAAAATTAAAATTTTTATTAGTTATTTATATTTAAGCCACAATTGGATCGAACTCGATTCAGTTCGATCCGAGCTAGCTTGAATCTGAACATATCAATTTTCGATCCAATTCTGAGCCATCAAAACATATTTTGATCCGATATCAAGCTAATATTGGCTCAGCATGGAATCATAGAGATAATAGTCCTAACTATATTAAGTCCTTCAACACTAACTATCATGCTTCTTCGATGAATGTCGTAGCAAATGACAAACAACCAAGTTTAAAAACATAAATTTGGCTCAGTACTCATTAGTTGGTTGTGGTGCCAACAAGAAAGCCTATTGAAAAATGTAAAAGTAGTTTATATTCCACACAGGACAGCAGGCTTGGCATTAGAAATACTCACGTCTTCATGTACAATTCATCAACAACTAAAGGAAGTGAATCTTAAGAATATTACATAAATCTGAATATAACATATAGAAAAAAAAGAATCTTAACAATTATGTTTTTTCTTTTTTAAATTAACAAAATTATATAAAACTGAATAGAATACAATAATAAGGTTATGATAATGGTGATCAATCTTAAAGGTCACCTTCTCTATAAAGTGAAGGAAAAAGCCCATCAGGAGATATGACAACAGGACCATCTGGAAGCACTTTTCCATCCTGAAAACCACATGCAGTGTTCTTTAGAGCATATATGATAAATGCCAATCTAATCAGATTATAGTTCAAACGAGAAGAAAAAAACAGAGGGAAAAACAAGTCACAAAAATAATATTAATAATGAACGACTCCCACAATTAAGCCCATTTGGCAACTCCTTTTAATTATAAGTCAATTAAAATTAATTTGACAAATCACATCATACACAACTCCCAATATAAATTAGTCATATAGAAATCAAACAAAAATTTCAAAATGAACAACTTTATTTCACATCGTATACATTTCTAATTTATACTAAATATCATATCCTACATAATTCTCAAAATTTAAAAAAAATCTTTATTTCACATCTCAGACAGATTCACATAAAAAAATATTATCATAAAAACTTACCTAACGTAACTAAAGTACACTTGGCTTCCAAACACAAAATGATGGCATCCAATGGTTTTGAATTTTAACTTGAAAAGAAAGCAAACAAAAACACTTGATGAATTTAATTCTAAAGATTAAAAAAGAAAATCTTTATTTCACATCTTAAACAAATTCACACAGAGAAATATTATTATCATAAAAGCTTAACCTTAACTAAAGTAAACTTCCCTTTCAAACACAGAGGTGGCAGTTAATAGTCTTAAATTTTAAGAAGAAAAGAAAGCAAACAAAAGCATTCAGTGAATTTAAGGAATAAAACGGAGATGCCATGATCCAATTCATCGTGTAATACCTGTTTAAGATTGAAAAGAAACTGTCTTGTCAGATGAGCCTGAGAAATTGCTCTAGCACTAAGGAAAAGCAATTGATAGCCATTCTCCTGCAACAGCTAATAACAGTTATTTACAACTTAAAGAAAGAAAAGACTAGGTCTCTCTCTCTAAAATACTTTGATAACTTTATAGTGTTGGTCTTACATTCTAATGAAGCATGTGCTAAAAGATATATTAGTTGGTGACATATAACGTACATAATAACAAAATGAATGAATGGAATATGGATAGAATCAACTTACTTTTACTTTTATAGTATTCAAGTGTGCTAAATCAGTGCAAATTATGGATAGAATCAACTTACTTTTATAATATTCTAAGTGTGCTAAATCAGAGTACATCGCAGCAGTCTAGCATTAGATGCTGAAGAACAAAAAAGGCTTATAAGTGAGAAGAATACATCGCCAACATTTCATCATTCTGAAAAGCATTAAAATTTATTTCTAGTTTAAACTTTTGACTATCAATCAACGTTTAGTTAGCATGAAGGGTAGATCTAGGCACAACAGTCAGCTTGGGTCTGGTTCCTTTTGACCAATGAAGGAATCTACTAATTCTTTATTGATTCCAGGTTTGCAATGAAAGAGACTATTCTTTCAAAATTTAACAACGGAATACAGTGACTCTTGTTTTGAGCATTTTAGATTAGCAACAACACAGTAATAAGACAGAAATTGACATATGTGCCTCCATATCTCGACTTAGTTACAAATTAAGCTCCAAAACGTGGCTTTTGTTTCAGAGCAGATAAATGGAAAATGAGCTAAAGTAAGCACAGCCAAACAAACATGCAGAGATGGATTGTGCTGGACAAACATGACCAAGGATCAGATGCAAACTGATCAGATGCATAAAGTGCTCTGCTTTTTTATAAAAAGACTATTATAAACAAAAGGTGCATGAAAGTCTGATAAGCAAATAATAAAATGTTAAAAGTAGTATCAGTAAGAAACTGTGCAAAATGTAGCTACCTTAATAGCAGAAAACAAATGTGTAACGCCAGTCTGTGACCAATCTATACCAACAAGAGGCATGAACTGCCCGAGAACATCTGATCTGCAAATAGATGAATAATCTATAATAAACAATCGAAACATAATACCAATGAAATGTGGCAAGATACATGTTAAGAAACAAAATGGCAAGAACTGGATAACAAAATTGAAGATGCTCTTTCAGTTCAACTTATTATGTTGAAATTCAATTTAATTGATCTCGGTCATACACGTGGAGAAATCAGAGAGCAAGCAACAAGATGGACCTAAGTCCAACAACAATAGTTGAATGGGACACATGAGAAGCAATGAGAAAGCTCTGCTTCATATGTAGGCAAGGCAAGTATGAGGGGCAACAAATGGATATCTAGCATGGAAGTAGAGGTCATACAAGCTATCCTAAAAACAACTCTATAATCATGGACGATTTGATCTCTCAATGTGTAATCGGCTTGTTAGATGGTATGAGTTATATGAATAACAATCCACACAAGATCAGCCAAGTCCCAATAAAAGACTAATGCATGAAGCCAAAATTCAGCTAGATCACATGGGGGCTCCGCCAGACATAGTATTTAGGTGATATTTAGTTCAATGTTATCTTGATGCTATGCAATGTTATCTAGATATCATGACATCTAAACGTCATCTCTAATATAATAATTCCATAACTTTTTAGAAGGTTATATACACGTCATCAAATCAAAAAATTATTCTCCAGATAATATGACATAATACCAAGATAATATTGAACTAAATGCCGCTTTAATTCAATCATGGGACGACAACTGTCAGAAAGATCAATAGCTACAAATAGAAGCAAAAACAGAGAGTAAAGGATTTGGGAAAAGGCACAATCAAAGCCTTTCTTCTCTAGACTACAGTCCTCTCATCGACAATCTCCTTGCCCATAAGATATATAACAATGGGTTTTCAATTCAAGGCTCTCTCCCTTATTGAAGTCTGTATTCCCTCTGTACTTTTTTTTCTTTTTCACTTAATCTGAAACTCTTTGTACATCTTCCCCTAACAATGGATCACTAAGACTACCAAGACAGCATCGTGATTTTCTTGGATTGACCTAGTGTCCACGTAAACAAAGTTGTTCACTTAATTGTCTAGTTTTCTTTTATTTATTTTCATGTTTACTTTCACTGTTTGATTTGTTATTGCCGTTGCTTTCAAAAAATAAGTAATCCAACTTTCAAAAAAAAATCAGTAACAGTAAGAATTTCATGATTAATTTCACAAGAATATCTCAGAAAAGAGTGGAGCACTTGCCTAGTTATAGTTCCATCAACATCTGATATAGCTATTCTAGTGTTCCATTTCCATAAGTAGATCCTAGCATCAACCTGTTCAAACAATTTATTTTGACTCACATTATTCTCATGAAATTGAGAACTACGGCAGAACATGCAAAAATAATCTATTCTTGACCTGCTGACGCCCAAGCATTGCTGTTGCAAAACTAAAGGTAATTGCATTTTTTCCTTCTTTGAGATTCAACGAAGCAAGCTCTTCAGAACTTGGCGTGAGCAATCGCTCTTTCTTCTTTATTTTACTGTGTTTATTCATGTCATTGTCTCTGCCCAGGCTTGTCATGGTCATGGGAGCAACTTGGTTTGGTTGATAGAGAAATTCGTGGTCTGAATGCACAACATTTATGGTTTTAGATCTCTTGAAACCAAATGGCCAGAGCTTCCAGCTTTCCTGAGATGAAAGTGTGTTTGCTGAAGCATCCGCCATGCCATTTTGCTCAACAGATTCTCGAGTCACCACACCTGAAGGCTCAAACACAAATTCCTAAACAAAAGCAATTATCAGCAAAATGACGGTTACAAGCTTTCCACACTTCAGAAAAGATGGACCTAAATTATAAAGTCTCTCCATCTTTACCTTTCTAGAGTACAATTTCTCAGAAGCTTCATCAAGTCCCTCTCCTTCGTATGACAAATGTCTGGACAAGGGGTTCTCTAAAGAGCACATGTAAGATAAAAGACTCAGTTCTAAACGACATTAACATGTTCCTAATGTGTGTAATGGTGCATTAGTAGGTAAAATGCAATGCTAAGAGTAGCACTATGGAGCTTCTATCTGATATACTTGAATTTTAGAAAAAAGGGTAGTCTCTTCATGTATCTTATAAGTAAGAATATAAGAAGTAAATCAAAGTCACATTTTCAGAAAGCTGTTGAGAGACAGAGAAATAAGCATACACATACCTACAGCCATATTTGAAATGTCCATGCTATCCATTTTTGATAGATCATTATTTTTCTCCGAGGTTAGATTTAGCGATCTGCTCAGTGAGCATGGTTGACAGGATCTTTCAAGATCATGAATGTGAGAACGTATAGCAGGCAATGATTTGGCCAAAACATAAGAACTATCCAAATAGGCTTTATTTCTTGGTATTTCCATCAAACTAGTATGAGTTATCGACTCCTCTAACAAACCTTCAGAGGATTCTTCATCGCTTGCATCTGTCGAAGCATGCACCTCTATGTCTCCTTCAACATTGCACAGCATATTTTTTTCAGTAAATTCTTCTGTTGTAATATAACCAATGCCTCCTATGTCACTGAATGGGAACTGATTTTCCTCAAAGTGCCGAGGCAATGAAGCTTTAGCTTCCACCACTTCAGAACTGAGAACATCAGAACAGACCTCACTCACCAGATTTTCACCAAAAATTCCAATCAATTCATGGTCACCAGAGCTTGATCTGCCGCCTAAACTACCAGTGTTGGAGATCCTAACCAATTCCTTTGGCACCTGATCAGTACGGCCATTTGCTGAAGTAGAACACCCACTCTGAGATGAGTTCTCAATTATTGCCTCTTCGTCTTGCAGATTCACTGTATCATAAAGAGCACTCTCTTTAGAACATTCCATGTTTAAAATGCTAATATCAAAATTTCCACTTGCACTCTCACCAGATGAGCCCATCCTTTCATCAAGATTGTGTGCACCATCTTTACAAGGTGGTTGCTGAATCGCTTGCAGATTTGTTGTATCATGAAGAGCTTTCTCTTTAAAACATTCCTTGTTTTCGTAGCTAGTTTCAAAATTTCCACTTACACTCTCACCGGTTGAGTCCATCTTTTCATCAAGATCGTACTCACCATATTTACAAGGTGGTTGCTGAATTTCTTGCTTCATGCCAGCGGGCTTCTTCAGAGAAGTATTATCGGCCAGGAGATTGGTTGACCACTTCAAGTCCAAGAGATCAGCAGCAATTTCTGCTCGCTCTAAGGAACTTGCCCTATCAATATTCCCATTCTGATTACATTCCTTAATTGATTTTCGCCCAAACATTATCCCAAGAAATCTAGACCTTTGAGAATTTGACCTGCTAAGAATTCTTCCATTTTCAGCAACAACAGGGGCAACCAAAGTCCTTATGCTGCTATCATATTTGTAGCTGTGAATCTTACCCAACGGAGCATCCCGCGACCTGTCATCCGTCTCATCCCCAGAAGATGGTGGTGAAATTGCACCGTCCCCTTCTTCAGTTTCAGACTCTTTTAGGAAGTAGGCAGCACCGTTGTGATCCAAGTACATGTGGAACGCAGCTTCCTCCCCATTGACGCAAATGCTAATGATTTTTTCCTTCGTTTTAAGGACTCCTTGAAACTTGCCAAATCGAACATACCACGGAGAGGATTTGAAGCTCCCATCAGGCTGCTGAACAACAATAATGTCGACAGCTCCACCAAACGGGTGAAAGGGGCCGGAGACAGTGTAGACGCCGCGGGAAATGAAACTTCCAAGCTTCCCCACCGCGTTCATCTTCATAAACTACCACCTTCTCACCAACTCCCGAAGATCCAATCTCTAACAGAACACAACAATGTCGCCACTACCGATCAATGCCCGAACCTGAAAAAATCGAGATCAGCACCAGTGCAGAGCTAATCCCGCAAAATCCAATCAAAGAAGAAACCCAACGGCTTTAATCACAATTCAAAAAAATCTCCGATACTGATCTTGAAAATCGAAACAAGTAGACACAAGCAAACCAATTACTTGTCAATTACGTCAAATAAGATTCTCAGAAATTCTCCGGATTTGGGAAGCAGTAAATAACTATCATTAAACCAACAAGGGGACGCAAGCCTCACCGATAACCAGATCGTAGAAGCAGAGAACTGAGAAGCCCTTGAAGAAAAGACCCAAATCAGAGTAAGAAATGATAGAAGATTCTGAATTGCAGATCGGAACCCCTTCCGCCTCGGCAAACCGTCGTCTGACGAAGCCGAGGAGGAGAGAGGACAAGCGCACGCCTTGAAGGAGAACGATGACAGCATGCGGATCGAAGCATATTCCATTAAGAATTCGGCGAATATTATTTTAGGTTCCTCATAGTCGGACCCCCACGTAAAGATCGCCCCCCTAAATTATTTATTGAGGATGGAAGCACCTTCCCATCCAATCAGAGGCCGCCATGTATCCGAACTCAACTTATTACACATTATAGCTTTTAATTAGCAGTACCCCATTTAAATATAATAATTTCTCTCCTTTTACCTTAAGAGAGATAATCATCGCTGCGCCGCTAAAGTCAAACTGGATAGAATGTAACTTCGATTATATAAAACGTTCAAAAAAAGAGAAAAAAAACTCTCAATTATATGAATCAGGTTCAAATTAGATCTGAAATTACATCCAATGATCTAACCTGATAAATTTTCAGGTTAGATTTACTGACCCAAACGTAATTTGATCACGAATATTTTACTTAAAATGCATTTTAATTTGAACTCTGATTAATTTGCAGGTTAAAATTACTAACTCAAACTCAATCTAACTCGAATATTTATTTTAGATACAACTCGATTAAAATTTAATATAATATTTATGAGAAGCACTTGCTGCACTTGTCCCTTCTGCAATTTGGTGTCCAAATTTTTCAAAACTACTTCTTATCCTTGACTTTTGGGCTATTGGGTTAAAAATGTTGTTAGTTCGAGTTGAGCAGAACATGACCTAAGCTCGACTTATTGATTTAGATGAGCATACTGTGATTTATATTTTTGGAGTTTGAGTTTGCTCGACTCAACTGACATTTGATCACAAACTAGTTCGAGCCAATTCGAAACTCCAATTAATTGAAAATTATTTTGACAAAAAAATAAATAGTCTCCACTAGATTTTAAACATTAGGGCCTTGTTTGTTCGACTATTAAAAATTAATCTAGTTTAATTTTAACTAGTCATATCACATCACACATAAAATTTAATATTAAAAATTAACTTTATTTCATATCCTATATATATTATTAAAATAATAACTAACTTATATCGCATCATTCACATATCTCAACATAATAACTAATTTTATATTACATCCCTCACATATCACAATATAATAACTAACTTTATTTCACATCATTCATAACTTTTAATAAAAAAATATTTCTATTTAAATTTAATTTTAATATTATTAAATTTAATCTTACGAACAAACGGACTATATTAACAATAATAATCAGTGCAATTGCATATAATTTACAAGCACATTAACATAAAAAGTTTACAAACATATTTTAAAAAAATATCAAAATAATCCAAAAGAATCACAATTTTAACTTCTTCAGCGATGGTAATTGAATCACAAAAATTTCTAAATCAATCTTAATATAATGAATATGGCATTCAAACATGTAATCAAATTCAAAAAATTGTATAACATTTCATGCAAAGAGAATAAACAAAAAATAAAAAAATAAAAAACACTCAAATACAGAATAGGATAATCGCCATAACGATCTAAGAGAAAAATACCAACAACTCAAAGTGAAGACTCGAATCTCAATCATCAGAATGACTAGTTCATCTATCAAAGAGAATTCACATATAACTCAAGTATAGACGAAAAGAAAATTTAATTTTATTTATAAAATATGAAATATAAAATAAATTAGGGAAATCAATAAAAAATTTAAAAAGAAATCCAAAAAATATACATAATATAAAATAAAGTGTATTAATTATATTAAAATTTATATTGAAGAATCGAATCTTCAAAGAAAATTCACGTATAACTCAAGTATAGACGAAAAAAAAAATTTATTTATAAAATATGGAATATAAAATAAATTAGAGAAACCAATAAAAAAATTAAAAAGGAATTCAAAATATATACGTAATATAAAATAAAGTGTATTAATTATATTAAAATTTATATTGAACTTAAAATAAAATTAATTAATTTATTACAAATTATGTTAAATTAGAATAAATTAATTATTTAATATTAAAATTTATATATAATGATATATAAAATAATTTTTAAATATTTGTAAAAATAAATTAAAATTTTTGGTCGGCAACCAAACGTCTAACCCAAAGAAAGATGGAGGTGCGGCGTGCGGAAGAGGAAGGTATACTGAAGCGTAGGAGCGATGAAGATCTTGGTGACAGGTGCATCGGGATACCTCGGTGGCCGTCTCTGCCGCGCGCTCGTTGACGATGGCCATTCCGTGACGGCGTTCGTGCGACCCTCTAGTGACCTGAGCTCTCTAATTAGTGGTGGCGGCGGCGATTCATCTCTGGAGCTCGCGTACGGAGACATCACTGACCTCCCTTCGCTCATCAAGGCCTGTGTCGGCTGCGAGATTGTTTTTCACACAGCGGCCGTCGTCGAACCCTGGCTTCCAAACCCTTCCAAAATCCTCTCTGTAAGCCAGCTTTACTCACGAGTCCTTGGCTCGTGATTACTCCTTTTGTTTGTGTGGGCTTAGGGTTTTGTGGGGAAAGAAAAATTGGGTGATAGGTGGTAACATAGGAGGTCACAAAGTATCAAATTTTACTAGGGCGAATGCGTGGTTTTTAGTGATTAATTTCATTGCCTGGTTTTGTGTACATTTTTCTTATTTTATTTTATCCCTGGACACCACAATTTCCTCAATCTTATTTGAAATTTGTGATGGTAGTATAATTCAAACTCGGGACATTCTGCTATACAGGCAAGCTCCTTTTCCACTGGCCTAAGAGAATACCACGTTTTGTCTACATATTTAGTATGCTTGTGTTAGTATTTTCCTCTAGGTTTTGGGTATGATCATTGGTGACGAATAAATTTATCAACAAGATCTAACAATTACGAAGAGGAAAATTAAAATGGATTAAAACACTTTTTTACGTGAAAATTTAGAAATGAAAAAAGCTACGATGTCGTTTGCTAGTGGTTTAAAATCCACTGGTTGCTGGTTTGTTTACAAGAGTAAGAAAAAATTGCAATAGAAAAGAAAATATATTATAGTAAATAGAGAGAATAAGGGGAAGAAGTGTCCAATAGAGTTTAGTCAATTGTGGTCTTGTCTTGAGTCAAAGAGCTTTTATTGGGTGTCGAAGAGTTCTGAGCAAGAGGGGGAAGTTCTGGTAGCCTGAAAGAGAGACACTTGATCATTCTTCTTTTTCTTTATTTATAGCTAGACGCTAGTGTGGTAAGAAGACCTTTTCGCTCTTGCAAGTAGTCGCTCCATAGGATTTCCTTCTGTACAGGAACAACTTTTTTCAGTGTGATCCAACAACAAAAGCCAGTCAAGTTTTTTAGCATTCTTTCATACTTGAGAGTGAATCTATAAGTGTCCACCACTGAACTCAACTACTAGTAGATCAAATAATACTTGATGAGCTGATAATTTTCATTTTAAATGGAAATACCAATCATATTTGTTTTGGTCAAGATATGTAATACCTTTAGCTGGTTTGAGCAACTTCGAGGAATTGTTGTAGTTTTGACATATTCTTATGGGGATACACATTCTTTATCATCAACAACTTAGATGAGTATGTGCCATGATGCCTTTAATGAATTGATGTACATTGTTTTATTATTCTAATTAACCAACTTTATTAGTGCTGACTTAACAAATTTTTTTAGTTGTTTTACTCATTATAATGGTTTGTTTAGTCACCTCATCTATTTTGCTTTCAGAGTGGAATTAGCTTTCTATTTATAGAGTGTGTAAGTGAATATGTGAATTAGTTCATGATTAATGAAATTTTGAGTTTGTGAGAGATTTTGATTTTGTGAAGGGATCAATATTCTATAAGAGAAGGGTAGAGACTTTTTGTGCGAATTCTACGAATGTTGGCCGTTTCAATTCCAAGAGATCTTTCTCTGATTTCTCAAATTTTCTTTGGCTGCCTCACCTCCTCCCCTTCCTTATCATCATCCGAGTGATTCAAATTGATGTCGGTGCCTCCTTGTTACTCCTGTTCCCAGGTTTAGATTCAGGAAATCCCAGGGTTTTCAGAACCGGACCGAAATGGCCGGTTCGACCGGTTCAACCGGGAACCGGCCCAAGGTCCGGTCTGGTTCAATATTAGAACCGAAATTAGGTAAAAACCGGGTTGGACCGGTAAAAACCGGGTTGAACCGGTAAAAACCGGTCCAACCGCCAAACCGGACAAACCGGAATTATTATTTGAGCTTCTTATTTTATTTTTATACATTAATATTTGGGCATTAATATTTTAATATTGATGCTATATTTTGAATAATAATTATTTTATATAATGGATGTTTAGCTAATTTATTTTTTTTTCATGAATTTATTTCGAATTGTTATAAAAGAGACAAAGTATTTTGAATGACAAATTGACAAGAAAAGCAATTATATTCGTTTTGTTTTGTAATTTTTAATTTTTTATACATTTCTTGTAGTAGTAAATTTTTTAAATTAATTGTACTATTTTTTTCAAAATATATTTTATCATATTTTAAAAATTAATCTCACATTTAGAAAATTTATATTTAATTATGATGTAATTATTAAGTCATCCGGTTGAACCACGGTTCAATCGGTTAAACCGATAAAACCATGAACCGGTTAATCGACCGATTCGATCTTCGGTCCGGTTCTAAAAACCTTGGGAAATCCTTAGCACCACGTCACTGCAAAGCCTTCTCCTTCCGCCTCCAATCTTCTGCTTCATGAAGCTCACATGACTTGTGTAAATCCAAATAACAGCAGCAAACGACAGGCCCCTTAGTATGATTATTTCATTAGGAATCATATCCACCACATCAGCACCAACACTTGATTTCTTATGTGGACTAAGCTATCTGCCATCCTAACTCAGGTCTTCCATCATGTATGATTTCTCTTCTGATTTCAAGAAAATTGTATGGCATCTTGATATTATTTGATTTGATTCTATTAAAAAGATTATGAGTATCTATTGAAACGGATTATTCTTGGGGCTTGATTTTTACCAGAGTTAATATTCGATTTATAAATTTGATTTAATTGAAATCATGTTATAAGCTTAATCTAACTAATATCAAATATCCAATTCAATTTGAATTTTAAATTTCTTTAACGTGGAGGATTTAAATTCCTCAATTACCGTATGATTTGATCTTTGGATTTAATTGTGATTGTTTGAAATAATTTTTCATTAAGCAGTTGATCTCAAAATGGCATGTTTTTTTCCACACTAATGCTAAAATAACTTATGGGTAGGTGAATATCATTATGTATGATAGTAATTGGCGACACACTCCATTAGAAAATTTTGGAGAATGACTTATCTTCTGCTGCATTCTTATTGATTACGTGATAGCTGAATGTTGTTTGACTAAGGGTAGGTGTAAAGAGTTGCCCATCATGTGTAAAGTCCATAAACCATTATTCTGTCTTACACTTCAAAATCCCTCCATTTAGGTGAATGTGGGTGGCTTGAGAAACATTTTGCAGGCATTCAATGAGATAAAGACTTTGAAAAAGATAATTTACACATCATCCTTTTTTGCTCTCGGCTTCACTGATGGTTATGTTGCAGATGAAAACCAGGTAAAAGAAATTTCAAATATATTTTGATTCCTTATTTCTAACTTCATCGGTTAATTTTTCCTTTTGAGTTTCATTGAGGAATTTCTTTAGTTCTTCAGCATGAAACAATATCAGTTGTTGTTTTCATATAATTTTAGTCTCTATTCTTACATATTCTTTGCTGCTTACCATCCCTGGCATCACAGGTCCATCAAGGGAAGGTATTTTGCACAGAGTATGAAAAATCTAAGGTTATTGCTGACAAGATTGCATTGGAGGCTGCTGCTAATGGCGTTCCCATTATTCTTCTTTATCCAGGAGTCATCTATGGAACGGGAAAACTTACTACTGGAAACATTCTTGCTCATATAGTAAGACCTGACCTTCTTGTTTCTTGATGTATATATTACATTATACTCTTCGGTAAAACTTCTGCATTTTGATTATTCATTAGCTGGCAGGTAAAATAATTCAGATGACAAAGGGTGTTCTGATATAATTTTAGTAGAAATTACTAATCAACCATGTTCAGTTTGTGCAAAAATTGTTTGCGCTTTAATTAACAACTGAACTCAATCATAATGACACTGAAACAATATAATTCTGTCTTAAACTGAAAAGATCACTGGTAACTGATAGTACTGGCATCAAAACCCTGATTATGTGTTGCTTCATTGCTAGTGACGTCTTTACAGAGGTCTCTGTTACTTGATTTTGTGCTTGCTTGAGTTATAATATATCGATGGACATGCATTGTTTTCCTTTTTTTTAAGGTAGAGTTGCACACAATATTGTAGATGTATCAAACAAGTCTACTGCAAACTTTTTTTAAAATTATACCAACTAGTTTTGTCAGGTGGGAACCAAAAAGTTTGAACATTCCATGAGTTCGTTAAAGAACCTTGAAGTTTTTGGAGATTTCAGTACGGAACACTAAAATTTACTTTGTTTACATGTTTAGCACCATCATCTGCATGTTTTCTCATGTAGCCTATATATCCATTATCCAAGCTACTTAAAAATCATGAATGCCCAATGTTGAATTTACAAATATTGTCCCTCACATATTTAACACATATCTTCCTTTTTACACACAAGATATTTCAATATTCATGTGACTGTATGCAATGATTGTTGTTAGAACATAAAATTATTCCTGAATTATCACCTACAAGCTTAAGCTTTTAGGTTAGTTGATAACCAAAGACTTAACATAGTATTAGAGCTAGGAGGTTTCAAGTTTAAACCCCGTGATTCTCATTTATTTCTAGCATAAGGCTAAAAAAATGTTTATGCTAAACTCCACAGTGCAAAGCAAATAAACTTGCACGTGAGAAGGCACGTTGGAATATAAAATTATTTCTGAGTCACGGCCTACAACCTTAAGCTTTTAGTTGGTAACCAAATACTTAACAATTGTGTTACAACTGAGCTGCTTAGCTAAATATGTCCATGACAGTGTAGGAATGCTGAGTATTATGATGACCGTGTTGCAACAGTAGATTTTGCAATCATGTTTGTACATCCGTAAAGTTATTTGTCCCCTGCCTGATATTGATATTGGCCACTTCAGCTGATTGAACGCTTCAATGGACGTCTACCTGGTTACATTGGCCGTGGAAGTGATGTTTTCTCATTTGTACACATAGAAGATGTGGTTTCTGGACATATAGCAGCAATGCACAAGGGTCGACCTAGTGAGAGGTATCTTCTTTCAGGGGAAAATGCATCTTTCGTTCATGTTTTTGATATTGCAGCAGCCATCACGAAAACAAGAAAGCCATGGCTTCACCTTCCTATGTGGTTGATAGAAATTTATGGATGGATATCAGTTTTCTTCGCTAGAGTGACGGGGAAACTTCCTCTTATCAGTTATCCAGTAAGTTTTATTATCTCTATCGTGTATTCCTAATTTGGTTTAAGCCTAAAATGTGTGGAAGGTTTTTCTTTAATTTTTATTTCACATTCATTTCAAACTCTCAAATAAAAAAATCAATTTATTTCACATCCAATCTATATTTTTATAAAAAATAATTTAATTTCTCAATCTACACAAATCCGAACAAAAAATAACTTGGTTTCATATCTTACAAATATAATAATATTTTTTTTCTCTTGCTAGCCCAAAAATAATTTTTCAATCAAATGAGGGCAGGGATGTCAAGATGGATTGATGGGCTGGGTATAGGCTAACCAGCGTAAGCCCAATCTACATGACATTTACCTAACTCATTGAATAATTGGGTCAAAGATCTAGATGCATGCCTAATCATTGTATTTAATCGGCTTACTTGATTCAACTTGTCATTGCCATTAATTAATTTGCCTTTTTTGGGGAAACTTGAAGGTTGAGATTGTTCTTTTTTTAAAATAAAGTCAAATCAAGGCCTAATCCTTTTTTTGGGGTGGTTTGAAGGCTAATTTTTGTTACTTTAACAACCTACCTCCATGTATTATTTATTATGGCCTGTTGGTCGCATGATTTTAAAATGCATCACATGGGTGAGGGTGTGTTCCCATATATATCTAACATTTCTCCTAAGATTTGTTAATGTGAGATTTTCTTCTTTGACTTATTGTCTCTAAGGCTCTGTTTGGTTGGAGGCTATTTTGGTCATGACCATAGCTAAAATGATCTCCAATTGTTTTATTAAAAAAAAATTATTTTTCATCCTCAATACATCAACTTTAATATAAAAAATTCACTTTATATCACATTCTACATAATTTTTAACACATTATACTTAATTTTTTATTATTGTTTTTTTAATAAAATGGTTGGAGGCCATTGGAGGTCATGACCCCCAACCAAACAAGGCTTTTTCAAAGGTCAACAAGAGTGGGTTTGATTTTATATGTAACAACCTGTCTTTGTAGATATTATTTACTTTGTTCTATGGGCTGCATAATTTTAAAATACGT
Organism: Apostasia shenzhenica; assembly: GCA_002786265.1. NCBI lineage: Eukaryota > Viridiplantae > Streptophyta > Magnoliopsida > Asparagales > Orchidaceae > Apostasia > Apostasia shenzhenica. The sequence continues at coordinate 1,575,620 of KZ451907.1, forward strand.
CTACAAAGATAAGGGTATGTTATCATACATACTCAGCATAGCTGCATCTTTCCTGAGACTTGTCAATAGGGACTCTTCTTATTTGATTTATTAGTATGAGATTTGTCTAAAGGTCCCCATAATTGGCATTCTTGGGTTGATAAATAAACCTGAATTTGATCAGAACAACCTCTTGTTGGCCAGATTTACACCTTATCTTTGTAGCTGTGACCATACCCAAAAGAAACATGTGTCAGGTTCGAGTCAGTTATGTTTTGATACCCTGTACGTTTATCATGATTTACTTCAAATTTTCCATCGCTGAGAATCTAAATTGTATTCAATCCACATATCTATAATGAACACCAGACTGTCAGGGTCCTGAGACATCAGTGGGCATATTCCTGTGATAAGGCTGCGGAGGAGTTGGGTTACTCTCCAAGAAGCTTAAAAGAAGGCTTGAAAGAGATGCTTTGTTGGCTTAAAAATTCAGGCATGATAAAATACTAAATGGTAGAATGCATTTTAATGGTGTTTGTAAACTGTTGCATCAGTTGAACAATTAATTGTAACAGCAAAATAATTGGTGAATTAAAGATCTAGCATGTGATGATACAATAATTTTTGAAGGAAACTTTGTATGATTTGTTTTAACTTGTCCTACTGCCTGTCAATTGCTAGTTTGACCTCTAAACAAAGGGGGCCTGGTTAAAATCTCACAAACGGAATTGCACTGTTGATATTGTATGCAATTAATAGGCATTTGCAGTATGATTAAGTTTTTATGCTTTAAAAGATATTTAGGGGGCGTTTGGTTCAATGTTATCTCAATGTTATGTTATGTTATCTTTAGAAATTAATTGTTTGGTTTAATGACATCTTTAAGGGGGCGTTTGGTTCAATGTTATCTCAATGTTATGTTATGTTATCTTTAGAAATTAATTGTTTGGTTTAATGACATCTTTAAATAACATTACAATTAATTACAAAAATATCATTACATGATGACATCTAGATGTCACTCCAAATTGGGCGACATCTCAAGATAACACCATCAATTTGTCATTATAATGCCAATAATTTCCAACTAAACAAAAATAATTTGGATAGCATTGATATTTTCTAATATCATAACATTGAACCAAACAAATGTCTATTGATGAATAACAATGACATTTAGATAACATGACATCTAAATAACATTGACATTAAGATAACACTGAACCAAACGCCCCCTTATAGTAATTTGTTTCGTATGTATGTAAATCTGAAACTGGTGTGGTTATTCGAGCCATACACGTGTCGCCTGTTGCAGCGTGTTCGAAGTGACAACTGAAAGGTGCATAGACTAAGGGCTGGCTCCTTGATAAGGGAGGAGTTCCTTGATTTGGGAGTTCAATAACCAACTCTCTCGTGTTGATTTGGGAGTTCAACATTAAGCTAGGAATTGCCTTCTGAAGAATTGGAATTGACCATTACCGGTAAGATTTCCTCTCTGTTGTTGCGCGTCAAGAGCCTTTCTCGTGGCCTATGAATCATGTTATCACGGAAGTGGGAGTGGAGCGAAAATTCAGCTGAAATAGTTGTAAAGTTAGCGTCCTATAAATAGTTATGCTTTCAAGCTCTCTAGACAAGATTTTTCAGAGTTTAATAGATCTCTTTTATAAAAAAAAAAACTCTGTACTTAGTGAATATTTTCTTAATCTGCCAAGTTTTTTTCATTCATGTTGGGAGGTTTTCCACATAATTGTTTTGCCCCTTTAATTATTTCACACTTGTATCTTATTTGCATGATTTGTTTGTGCACATACCTTGAGGGAATCTCATTTGTAATTGATGTAGGCCCTCTATTTCTCAAGATACCTTGCATACAAGATCTTAGACTGCCAATCAAAGTGCAGTCTAGATTGGGCATCGAACACAAAAGGAGGCGACATCACACACAATTCTTCCTTCTAACGGCATGTGATTGCAAATGGGACGGATGTTGGCCATCGTTAAATTCTTGTAAAAACAATCCAAGACACGGTGAGAACCTTTCCCAGCAAACTCCGGCCGAGCTTATAATGCTCTCCTCTACCTTATCCCATCGCCAATTGCGATGAGCATTGTTGGACATTAAAAATCTGTTAAGACCGTTCTTTTGCCAAACTGCTGACGAAATGAGGCATACTAGTTACTGGACGCTATTCATGGGATGGACCACATATAGGACAATTTTGGTGAGGACATCCTCGCTTCTTGACTTCCTTCGAACTTCAATATACTAAACATTGGGAATCACAAAGGGAAGTTGATCCCGAATAACATGTGAAAGCAATTCAGACATCACGTGATCTTAATGATGGGTCACTTTGTTATCTCCTTGTAACCTCTTACAAAAATGTTGGTGTTTTCATGGTTATGCCTAGTTGGTAAGAAAATTTAGTGCTTGATTTGTTACTCGTAAAAATACGCACAAGCCATAAAGTTTCTATGATGCAAAATTTTTTAAAATAAGAATAATTTTAGCATTACGAAATGAAAACGTTGGTGAAATAAATAATATTATTATCAATCAAGTTAAAAGCCAATCAAAGATATATTATAATGTTGATACAAAAGTTACAATTACTGATGAAAACTATGAAACTAATATGTTGTATACAACTGAGTTTCTAAATTCTTTAGCTTTACAAGAATTACCAGCACATAAGCTAGAACTTAAGTTAATACACATATTACGTTACTAAGAAATCTTGATCAAACCAATGGACTTTGTAATGGAACAAAACTTATTGTAACGAAAATTAAAGTCAAGTTATTGAAGCACAAATTATCACTGGAACTAACGTAGGTGAAAAAGTAATTATTCCTCGAATTACATTGCCCTATGAAGTGTTTGATAATAACTAGGTGAATCACTTTGGTCCAAAAGTTTTTCATTTTTCGATTCTTTTTTTGGTCGTATTTTTTAATGATTTATTGGATAATTTGGCACTTTCTTTTGCTCTTCCACATTGTTATTCATTACTAGAGAAGTTGATCTATCCTACGTGATGCACAGTGTTTTTCTTTTACTCTTCTACGTTGTTGTCTTCTGTTGACCAAGTTTGCCATCGTCTTCTATTGCGAGTGAACATTCTGGTTGCTGGAAAAGTTGATCTAAGCTATGGAATATGCATTATTTTCCTTTTATTCATCCAAATCTATAGTTTATTTTTAGAGAATTTATATCTTCATTGATTTAGTTAATAGTTTGATAATTGAAATTTTATTTAAATAATCTGTGTTCGATTTCTTATATTTAAAAATCGAAAAGACTAAATTAGTCGAAATGCTAAATATCATTTTATAATAGTAGTGTTGAATGAAGTTAAAAAAATAATATTATTAAAACTATATGAAATATTTTTTTTTTTAAGTTATGATATTCAGTTTTTTTGTTATATTCTTAGTTTTTGTGGTGGTAAAATTTTATAATATTATATTATATATATTGTTTCAAATTTTTTGAATTTTGAAAATAATTAATAAATAAAGAGAAAATTATGATCTTAATTGAATCAAATGAACCAACCGAAATGTATTTAGTTGGGTTAGTTTTTGATTTATAGTCTTACATGATTAGTTTGATTTATTAAATTTTAAAACCAAATTGAGCATCTTTTCTGATTTGGTTAACTAAATTGATCGAATGCATACTCCTACTTATATGTAGTAAAGAATCATATAATATATGTTATAAATTTTACTTTGTATAGACCTATTTTTGCGATATATAAGTACAAAATAATTTTAAAGTAAAACTATATTTGCAACATATATATGTATATCTATCGTTGCAATGTAAATAATAATTTTTGATGAGTATACAATAATAAAATATGTGAAATGATGAAAAATATACAATATCATAAAATTGCCATCTAATTGCTAATATTATCTAAGATGTTATTATTTATATAATTTAACATTGTTATAATTATACTAAATGATAATAATGAGAATTTAATTAACACAGTATCATTCCTACTAATTACTGTAATATTTAGGTATTATTTTAAATAGACAATTAATTTCTCTAAACAACAAATAAGACAGATAACGTCACAATAAAATTGAACTTAATGCCCCCTTAATTAAAATACTATATGTAACTATTTAATATAAATTTTTAAACAAAATTAAAAATAAGGCCATTGAGATTTTACTAATCTCTCATTCAAGTTTGTAAATTTTGAATTATTTCACGTGGTAATAAGTAATTGAAGTTTGCATAAAGTCATTTCACATGAAGTTTTCTTTTAATTTAAATCTAAATATTTATATTTCTTTTGAACGCATTGGCTATTTGGTGTAAAAACTAAAATCAAAATTAAAATAGTACTAATTTAAAAAATAATAATAAATAAATAAATAATTTTTTAATTATTCTACATAATATTTAATATAAAAAAATATTATTTTATTTTACATACTCAATAATTTTTAATAAAAATATCAACTATATTATAATCTAATATGTGAAATAAATTCAATATTTATATTAAAAATTATTGAGTATGTATAATAAAATAATATTTTTTATATTAAAATTTGTGTAGAATAATTAGAAAATTTAATTATTATTATTATTTTTATTTTTTAAATTACTACAATTTTTGTCCTAATTTTAGTTTTGGTTTTGATTCCCGCCCGAAACAAGCCCATAACTTACTCAAATCTCCTTATTATAAAAACATATTATATATATATATATATATATGTATGTATGTATGTATGTATGTATGTATGTATGTATGTATGTATGTATGTGTATTAAACTAGAGCTTTTTATAGAGCAGGAAATGAATTACCTTCTATGATATTTAAATGTCACAGGGGCATTTAGGGAATTTAATGTCAGAAGAATCTGGTAGATTATTTCCAAACCTAAGGAGAGACTTGGAAAGTTAAAAACTCGTGATTACTTTCCAATTTAGTAGAACTTGAAGTCTTTGTGGGTATAATGCTTGGGGGAACTTTGAAGTACTTCTTTGTAGCATTTGACAAGAGATTAAGTAGTGATCTCGAATCTGTTGTGTTAACTCAAGCATGTTCAATTATGAAGTTTTTCATCACTAGTCTCACGGTTTTGCCTCAAAAGGCGCCTCTATTTTTTGAGATTACGGGATGTTACACGATGATCTCCTCGCGTTAACACAACAGATTCGAGATTACTACTTGATCTCATTTTTATTGATAATTGTCAAATGCGACAAAGAAGTACTTCAAGGCCCCCCAAACATTATAATTTATACCTACAAAGACTTCGAGGTCTTCTAAATTGGAAAGTAATCACAAGTTTTTAACTTTCCAAGTCTCTCCTTAGGTTTGGAAATAATCCACCAGATTCTTCTGGCATTAAATTCCCTAAATGCCCCTGTGACATTTAAATATCATAGAAGGTAATTCATTTCTTGCTCTAAAAAAACTCTACTTTAATATACATATATATATATATATATATATATATAATATCACTGATTTTTTCATAATACAGAGATTTGAGTAAGTCTATGCGTTCAAAAGAAATATGAATATTTAGATTTAAATTAAAAGAAAACTTCATGTGAAATGACTTTATGCAAACTTCAATTACTTATTACTCACGTGAAATAATTCAAAAATTATAAACTTGAATGAGAGAATAGTAAAATCTCAATGGCCTTATTTTTTATTTTATTTAAAAATTTATATTAAACAATTGCATATAATATTTTAATTAAGGGGGCATCAAGTTCAATTTTATTGTGATGTTATCTGTGTTTATTTAGAGAAATTAATTAAGTATTTAAAATAATACCTAAATGTTACAAAAAATATAATGAAAAGGAATGATACTGTGTTAATTAAATTCTTCTTATTATTTTTTAGTATAATTATAAAAATGTTAAATTAAATAAATAATAATATTTTAGATAATATTAGCAATTAGATGGCGATTTTATGGCATTTTATATTTTTTTTTATTATTTCACATATGTTATCATATGCGCATCAAAAATACATGACAAAATATATATATATATATATATATGTAGCAAATATAGGTTTACTCGAAGTAATTTTCTACTTATATATTGCAAAAACAAGTTGATACGAAGTAAAATTTATAACGTATAGGTAGATATTTAATTCATGTAAGTCTACTTTTATATGATTCTGTACCACATATAAGTAAGGGTATGCATTCGATCGGTTTGATTAATCAAATCGGAAAAAATGTTCGAATTTGATTTTAAAATTTAATAAATCAAACCAACCAAATAAGACTATAAATCAAAAATCAAACTAACTAAATAAAATTTTGTTGGTTTGTTTGATTCAGTTAAAATCATAATTTTGTCTATATTTAAGTAGTTATTTTCAAAAATTTAAAAATCTTAAAACAATATATATAATATAATGTTATAAGATTTCGTTGCCACAAAAATTAAGAACACGACAAAAAAATAAATATCATAACTTTAAAAAATAATAAATATTTTGTATAATTTTAATAATAATATTTTTTCAGCTTCATTCAATAATATTATTATAAGATGGTATTTAGAATTTCGACTAATTCAATCTGTTTGATTTTTAAATATAAAAAATCAAATACAAATTATTTAATAAAAAATTTTAATTATCAAACTAATAATCAAATCATAATATTATAAATCAAATTAAGTTGATAAAATCTAAGCGGTTTCGGTTTAGTTTTTTAATTTGAATCATTTATAATACATATCTCTACGTATAAATCAAGGCCTGAAGAGCGCACAGTAGCAGTGGGCCCACCAGTGTAGGTGGCGTGCGCCCATTGGGTGTTGCACATCTCACATCAACTAATCTTTCCCATATAAGTAGAACGCAGTACTGCACGGCAATCGATCGAACACCACCAGCAACTATCCCCCTCCCCTGAAATCGCCGGCAATGGAGAGCTCCGCCTCCGTCACCGCCGACAAGATGAATTTCGAAATCCTCCCCTTCATCCGCAGATACCGCAGCGGCCGAGTCGAGCGCCTCTACCCGTCCAGAACAGTCCCCCCCTCCGTTGATCCCCGCACCGGAATCTCATCCCGGGACGTTACCATCAACCGCTCCGCTCGCCTCTCCGCCCGGCTCTACCTCCCTCCTTCAGTAGTCGCCTCGTCTCCAGAGGCCAAGAAGCTGCCCGTCGTCGTCTACTACCATGGCGGGGGCTTCTGCGCCTTCAAGGCCTCCTCTTTCCACTACCACTCTTATCTCAACTCCCTCGTCAGCGAGGCCGAGGTCATCGCCGTGTCGGCCGACTACCGCCTGGCACCGGAGCACCCTCTTCCCGCCGCCTACGATGACTCTTGGGAGCACGGCAATGGCTGCGGCGGAGCACGCCCATGGCTGCGGCGGAGGCGAGCTCCAGGACCGCCGCCTAGCCGAATTCGGCGACTTCAGCAAGATCTTTCTTGCCGGCGACAGCGCCGGAGCGAACATAGTGCACAACATGGGGGTGAAGCTCGGGGAGAACGGCATGGAGGTGGAGGGGTTGGCCATGGTGCACCCCTACTTCTGGGGGACAGAGAGGATGGGGTCGGAGAAGACGAATAAAGCGCTGCTCAGGGCGGCGGACTTAGCCGAACTGTGGCCGTTCGTGTCCCCCGGGACGGCTGGGCTCGATGACCCGAGGGTGAACCCGCTCGCCGCCGGGGGACCGAGCCTGGCTGCGCTGGGGAGCCGACGGGTTCTGGTCAGTGCTGCGGAGAGGGATCTGCTGAGAGACAGGGGAAGGGCTTATTACGAGCGGCTGAGAGAGGTCGGGTGGGGGAGGGAGGCGGAGTTCTTTGAGACGGAGGGGAAGGATCACGTCTTCCATGTCTTCCAGCGGCCGGAGAGGAAGGCGGCTGAGCTGATGCGGCGGTTGGCCGTCTTCTTTAGTGAGTAGAGGATGCAGGGGAGACAATCTGAAGCTCAAGGAACAATTATTGTTCATGTTTTAAATATAAATATTCATCCAAATTAATATAAATACGTGCGTGTAAAAGAAGTATGATCAGACATAAATTTTAAAAAGTATATAATATATATATATATATATATTTCATTAAACATGAATTTATAATATGCATATTAATTACACAATAATTTATCAAAATTAATACGCTCACTTGGTGTCTCAAACTGAAATAAAAAGTGAATTTTAGTCATGATTAAAAAATTTATTTCATTCAAAAAATTTTAAAAATTATTTTATATTTTATTCTAAATAATTTTTAATATTAAATAATTATTTTATTTTATATTTAACCTAATTTTTTATATTTAATATTAATATAAATAATTTACTTTATTTTATAGTTTATGTAATTTTTTAAAAAAATTTTTTTTCAATTAAATGGTGCCAAATAAAATAAAAAAAAATTAAAAAAAATCTCAGATTATGGTCTCGCTGTCCTTCGTTGCTCATGCTGACCAGTGACCACTTCTGTTTTCCCAGGTTCCACGATTTCGTGCCAACAGGTAATTGACTGACTCCAAAATAATATATACGACGAATTTCATTTAAGCTCCTGAAATTTATCTAATTTACTATAAAATTTTATAAATATAAAATATCGTTCAGGTCTACAATAATTATCATATAGTTCACCAGACTCTTAGTTATTTTTAAAAAAATTTCAATTAGGTCCAACATAATATTTCCGTTTAAAATACGATTATTTCATCAAAAAAATTAAATTAAATTAAATATTTTTAATTATGATTTTCCCCTCGCGTGCAGGGCATCCGTGCACCAGCTTTCTCGCACTAATGCTTTGCATGCAGGCTTCCGCGCGTGGGTCGCCGTAGCGCGCAGCCCTGCCCGCAGGCGTTCGCGCACAGGCTACCTGTGCGAGGCCTCGCGTGTAGGGCATCCGCGCAGGGGCAGCTTGGGCGCCACAGTGCGCACAGGTGGCCACCGCACACAACCTAAATAGCATATTTTAAAAATTAATAGGTTAAGTAATGACATTTTTATTATTTTTAAAATATATAATATATATATTTTTAAGGAGGGACCACGATGTCTTATATAATATTTTTTGTGGATCTGAATAGTATGTTTTGAGATTTATGAACTTTTGTGATCGAGTAAGTAAACATTAGGGATCTAAATAAAATTATTATATATCTCTCCCTCTCCCTCTCGTATTGAATGATTTTACAGTGCATGGCCACGCAGAGAGAGAGAGAGAGAGTAGGGAAGCAGGTGTGCGGCACCACACCCACCTGCATACGAGAGAGAGAGAGAGAGAGACTGAGACAGGAGGAGCAAGAGAATTTATGGATTATTTTATAAAATTTAATGATAAAAGATTAAAAGCAAAATCAATTAATAATTATATAAAGAATTAAAAATTTAGTTATTAAATCTTTAAAATTATAGATCTATATAATATTATGTTTTAAATTAAAAAACTTAAATATAATTTATCTTTTTTTATTTTTTTATTTTTTATGAAAAGGTAGTTGTTGCCATTAATACTCAAATCTATAAAAAAAGCTTGCAATACTCAAAAATATTCATAGTTAGAAAATTTATTGAAAATCAGATTATTAATTAAGCAGATATATATATATAT
>KZ451908.1:7321-144674 GCA_002786265.1 Apostasia shenzhenica
GCCAATTGTGGTGATATTGAATAAGTTTTTATCGTAATTGAAGAGATATTATGCACATATTGAACTTAAGATCTTGTTCTATATGAAGGGTTTTTTAAACTGAATACTATATTACAACCTAATATTTACTTATATTGCATGGTATTTCAATCGCAAATTATATTTGGCAATCCATTTTGGATATTTGATTGTGTTTTAACATAATTACCTTCAATTATATAACTTTTTTCTGTATATCGATTCAATGTTAAGAGAATCAGGGCCATTTAAGGACTAATTTAGGACATATCAATAATTTTAAGTTGAATAGTTGAATGTTTTTGCAGCTATTCATGCATTAACGTGAATTCAAGTGGAGTATAAGCATTTCATATGTATAAACAAGATCTAATGTCAAATGAAAATGTTCTCTTCGAATACATACTAACACTAAATTGCAGATTGCTCACTCAATTGCTTGTATTCCAGTTAAATTAACTTATTATACTATGAATCGTACTCTAATTGCTTATACTCCACTTGAATTCAACGTAAATGCCAAATGAATAGCTTGCAAAAACATCACTATTCAACTCGAAATTCATTGATATGTCCCTAAATCAAGTCCCTAAAAAGCTCTATTCTCTTAACCATTAATCGATATACAGAATAAAAAGATATATAATTGAAGTATTCATGTTAAAACACACAATATAATGACCCAAATAGATGCCAAATATCAAATTTTCGATTGAAATTCATCAATATAATAAAACATTAGGTGTTAATCAGAGTAATTATGGTTAAAAAACCTTCATATAGACAAGATCTTAAGTCAAATGCACTATAATCTATCAAATACAAACAAAAAAACTATTAAATACTCACACAATTGCTTATATTTAGTTAAAATAACTTATTATGCAATGAATGTGCTGAGAATGTGTGTATTCTACCTGAAAGTTCAACGTATTGATAGCATGGTAGAAAAAAAAAAAAAAAAAATAAAAAAAAAAAAAAAAAAAAAAGATGACACAAACGTCACTATTCAGCCAAATACTTAAGTCCCTAAAATCAACCTAAAGCGCCTATTTCTCTTAAAATTGATTGACTATACTGGACAAAAAAGTAAATAATTTTAGGTATATATGTTAAAAACACAAATCAAATGTCTAAAACTAGATTGCCAATAATGTGAAATCTTCATATAGAACAAGTTTTGAATGTCAAATTACATATATTTCCTCTTTTCAAAAATATAAATAAAAATTAATTGAATACTCACATATATTGGGCTTGTACTCAATTAAAATAACTATTAACTTCCAATGAACGATACCTTAAAAGCTTGTAATCCACCTGAATCAACGTAATGCAAATGGAATAGTTGCCAAAAATATCACTATTCGACTGCAAAATTCAATTATGATAATTCAATAATTAAGCCCTAAAAGCCCTAATTCTCTTAAAATTGAATCGATATACTGACGAAAAGATGTGAAATTGGTAGGTATTACATTAAAATGCAATCAAATGTCGCCCTAATAAATCTCAAATATCAATTTCGATGACAATACCTCAATTATAGCAAACTATATGTTTAATCAGAGTATTATGTTAATAAACCTCGCATATTAGGACAAGCATCAATGATCGAAATTGCAAATATTCTTTTTCGAAATATAACAAAAACTATTTAATTAACTCACACAATTTGAGCTTATTATTCAGTTTAAAATAACTTATTATACAGCATATGATTTGTACTTAAATGCCTGTAACTCCCCATGAAATTGCAAACGTAATACAATGAATAGCTGCAAAAATATTACTATTTCAACTCAAATCACTGAATATATCCTAAAATCCAGTCCCAAAAAAGGTCTATTCTCTTAAATAACATTAATCATAACTGACAAAAAAGATATTATAAATGGTAGGTATTATGTAAAACACAATCAAATGTCCCAAAATAGACGCCAAATATTAATTTCCAATTGAAATTACCCTCAATATAGCAAACATTAGGTTTGTAATCGGAGTATTAAGTTAAAAAAAACCTCACATATATATACAAGATTTACTGTCTAATTGAAAATTATTCTCTTCGGAATATAACAAACACTTATATTTGAATACTGACTTCAATTGCTTATATTCAGTTAAAATAATTTTTATTATACCATGATCATACCTAAATGCTTATTTTACTTCCACTTGAAATTCTAACATAATGCAATGAATAGCTGCCAAAAAACATCACTATTCAACTTAATTTATTGATTATGTCCAAATGCAGCTCCCTTAAAAAATGCATATTCTCTTAACATTGATCGATATACAGACAAAAGAATATAATTGAAGGTATATGTTTAAAACACAATAACAAATATTCCAAAATGGATATGGCCAAATATCTAATTTGTGATTGAAATACATCAATATAGTAAATATTAGGTGTGTAATCATTAGTAATTATGTTAAAAAACCTTCATATAAACAAGATCTAAAGTCAAATTCGCATATAATCTTTCAATACGATAAAAACTTATTCAATGCTCACACAATGCTTGTATTAGTTAAAATAGCTTTATTATGAAATGAACCGTGCTCTAAATGCTTGTATTCTACCTGAAATTCAACGGTAATGTATTAAATAGCTGGCAAATATCGCTATTTCGCTCAGATTCATTAATATATTCATTAGAATTAGTCCTAAAAAGACCCTACTCTCTATAACTTATTGATATACTGACAAAATGATGAGTAATTTGTAAGTATTACCGTTAAAATGCAATCATATTCCCTAATAGATCGTCAAATATCAATTTTCGATTGAAATACATCAATAAGTCAAACAATAGGTGTGTTATCAGAGTATTATGTCAAAAAAACCTTCATATAAGATAAGATTAACCATCAATTACATATATTATCTTCAAATAATAATAAGAAACTAATTGACTAATAACACAATTGCTTATATTTCGTTAAAATAACTTATTATACAATACAATCGGTAGCTCAAAAATACCTGTACTCCCCATGAATTCAACGTAATACAATGAATAGCTGCAAAAATATTACTAATCAACTCAAATTCACTGATACGTCCTAAATCAGTCCCTAAAAGGCCCTATTCTCTTAAAATTGATCGATATACTGACAAAAAAATATATAATTGTAGGTATTATGTTAAAACACAACCCAATGTCCCCAATTGATCGCCAAATATTAATTTCCAATTGAAATACCTCAATATAGCAAACATTAGGTTTGTAATCGGAGTATTAAGTTAAAAAAAAAACCTCTATATATACAAGATTACTGTCTAATTGAAAATATTCTCTTCGAATATAACAAACACTTATTGAATACTCACTCAATTGCTTATATTCAGTTAAAATAACTTATTATACCATGAATCATACTCTAAATGCTTATACTCCACTTGAATTCAACGTAATACAATGAATAGCTGCAAAAACATCACTATTCAACTTAAATTTATTGATATGTTCTAAATCAGTCCTTAAAAGGCCCTATTCTCTTAATATTGATCGATATACTGACAAAAAGATATATAATTGAAGGTATTATGTTAAAACACAATCAAATATCCCAAATAGATCGCCAAATATCAATTTTCGATTGAAATACATCAATATAGTAAACATTAAGTGTGTAATCAGAGTATTATGTTAAAAAACCTTAATATAGATAAAATCTAAGTCAAATTGCATATAATCTCTTCAAATACGATAAAAACTAATTGAATACTCACACAATTGCTTGTATTTAGTTAAAATAGCTTATTATGAAATGAATCGTGCTCTAAGTGCTTGTATTCTACCCGAATTCAACGTAATGTATTGAATAGCTGTAAAAACATCGCTATTCGACTTAAATTCATTGATATATCATAAATTAGTCTCTAAAAGACCATATTCTCCTAAATGTGATCGATATACTGATAAAAAGATATGTAATTATAGGTATTATTTAAAATGCAATCAAATGTCCCTAATAGATCACCAAATATTATTTTTCGATTGAATTACATCAACATAGCAAACAATAGGTGTGTAATCAGAGTATTATGTTAAAAAACTTTCATATAGACAAGATTAACGTCAAATTACATATATTCTTTTCAAATATAATAAAAACTAATTGACTACACACAATTGCTTATATTCAGTTAAATTAACATATTATGCAATGAATTGTACTCTAAATGCCTGTACTTCCCATGAATTCAACGTAATACAATGAATAGCTGCAAAAACATCACTATTCAACTCAAATTCATTGATATGTCCTAAATCAGTCCCTAAAATGTCATATTCTCTTAAAATTGATCGATATACTGGTAAAAAGATGTATATTGTATGTATTATATTAAAACGCAACCAAATGTCCAAAAATAGATCACCAAATATCAATGTTCGATTAAAATACATCAATATAGCAAATATTAGGTGTGTAATAAGACTATGATAGTAAAAAATCTTCAAATAGAAAAGATTAAAGTCAAATTATATATATTCTCTTCAAATATAATAAAAATTAATTGAATACTCACACAATTGCTTGTATTCAGTTAAAATAATTTATTATGCAATGAACCATACTCTAAATGCTTGTATTCCACCTAAATTCAACGTGATGTAATGAATAGCTGCAAAAACAACACTATTCAACTCAATTTTATTGATATATCATAAATTAGCCTCTTAAAAGATCTTATTCTCTTAAAATTGATCGATATACTGACAAAAATATGTGTAATTATATGTATTACTTTAAAATTCAATCAAATGTCCCTAATAGATCTCTAAATATCAATTTTCGATTAAAATACATCAATATAATAAATATTAAGAGTGTAATCAGAGTATTATATTAAAAAACCTTCATATAGACAAGATTAAAGTCAAATTTTATATATTCTGTACAAATACAAAAAACATTAATTAAATACTCACACAATTGCTTGTATTTAGTTAAAAGAAATTTATTATGCAATGAATCATACCCTAAATGCTTGTACGCCACTTAAGTTCAACGTAATGCAATGAATTGCTGCAAAACATCACTATTCAACTCAAATTCATTAATATGTCCTAAATCAGTCCTTAAAAATCTTTATTCTCTTAAATTTCTCGATATACTGATAAAAAGATATATAATTGTAGGTATTATATTAAAACACAATCAAATGTCCCAAATAGATCGCAAATATTAATTTTCAATTGAAATACATAAATATAGTAAACATTAGGTGTGTAATCAGAGTATTATATTAAACAACCTTCATATAGACAAGATCTAAGTCAAATTGCATATAATCTCTTCAAATATGACAAAAATTAATTGAATACCCTCACGATTTTTTGTATTCAATTTAAATAACTTATTATGCATTGAATCGTACTCTAAATGTTTGTATTCCACCTGAATTCAAAGTAATGCAATGAATAGCTGCAAAAACATCACTATTCGACTCAAATTTATTGATATATCATAAATTTGTCCCTAAAAGACCATATTCTCTTAAAATTAATCGATATACTAACAAAAAGATGTATAATTGTAGGTATTACTTTAAAATGCAATCAAATGTCTCTAATAGATCGCCAAATATCAATTTCGATTGAAATATCTCAATATAGCAAACATTATGTTTGTAATCAGAGTATTATGTTAAAAAACCTCCATATAGACAAGATCAATGTCGAATTGCAAATATTCTTTTCGAATATAACAAAAACTAATTCAATACTCACACAATTGCTTTTATTCAGTTAAAATAACTTATTATACAATGAATCGTACTCTAAATGCCTGTACTCCCCATGAATTCAACATAATACAATGAATAGCTGCAAAAATATTACTATTCAACTCAAATTCACTGATATATCCCAAAAAGGTCCTATTCTCTTAAAATTGATCAATATACTGATAAAAAGATATATAATTATAGGTATTATGTTAAAACGCAATCAAATGTCCCAAATAAATCGTCAAATATCAATTTTCGATTGAAATACATAAATATAGTAAATATTAGGTGTGTAATCAGAGTATTATATTAAAAAATCTTCATATAGATAATATCTAAGTCAAATTGCATATAATCTCTTTAAATACAACAAAAATTAATTGAATACTCACACAAATTTTTTTATTCTGTTAAAATAATTTGTTATGCAATGAAGTGTACTTTAAATGCTTGTATTTTACCTGAATTCAACGTAATGTATTGAATAACTGCAAAAACATCGCTATTCGACTTAAATTCATTGATATATCATAAATTAGTCTCTAAAAGACCCTATTCCCTTAAAAGTGATCGACATACTGATAAAAAGATGTGTAATTATAGGTATTACTTTAAAATACAATCAAATGTCCCTGATAGATCGCCAAATATCAATTTTCAATTGAAATACATCAACATAACAAATAATAGGTGTGTAATCTGAGTATTATGTTAGAAAACCTTCATGTAGACAAGATTAACATCAAATTACATATATTCTATTTAAATAGAATAAAACCTAATTGACTACATTCACAATTGCTTGTATTCAGTTAAAATAATTTATTATGCATTGAATCGTACTCTAAATACTTGTACTCCCCATGAATTCAACGTAATACAATGAATAGCTGCAAAAACATCACTATTCAACTCAAATTCATTGATATGTCCTAAATCAGTCCCTAAAAGGCCCTATTCTCTTAAAATTGATCGATATACTGACAAAAAGATGTGTAATTCTAGGTATTACATTAAAAAGCAACCAAATGTCCCAAATAGATCGCCAAATATCAATGTTCGATTGAAATATATATTAATATAGCAAACATTAGGTGTGTAATAAAAGTATTATATTAAAAAATCTTCATATAGACAAGATTAAAGTCAAATTACCTATATCCTCTTCAAATACAACAAAAATTAATTGAATACTCACACAATTGCTTGTACTCAGTTAAAATAACTTATTAACTAATGAACCGTACTCTAAATGCTTATATTTCACCTGAATTCAATGTAATGCAATGAATAACTGCAAAAATATCACTATTCGACTCAAATTCATTGATATATCATAAATTAGTCCCTAAAAGACCCTATTCTTTTAAAATTGATCGATATACTGACAAAAAGATGTATAATTATAGGTATTACTTTAAAATGCAATCAAATGTCCCTAATAGATCTCCAAATATCAATTTTTTGAATGTAGGTAAGAGACCCTGCCTCCCAGGTATAACTAGGCTCGATGACCTCTATACATAGAGAGTGAGTATAATGAACCATCATGTACGAGGCGCGGAAACCTCGAGTACAATAGTCAAAGAGTTTGAGGTTAAAATTATACCTGTCGCACGATGCTTGAATAAAAGATGAGCTAGTTACGCTTTAGATAATACCTCAGTATGAATATCAATGTTAGAATTAACAGCATAAGAATTCTAGAATCAGATAGTGCTAGATGCATAAATATCGTGGACGACACATGGATCCACCTTGAAATCGTGAAGCTTGATAAACATCGAGATCGATATTTGGTAAGGGCCATCATGTACGATGGTTAGTGTTAACCAGATTTTGATGTTTCGTCTCTCCGATGTTTCCTTCTTTTCACTTTGGGCTTGGTAACATTGAGGGAACTACTCCCTTCAGCATCCTCTAAAAGTATGAACTGGCTGGCCCTTGAGACCAACTCAGAGTAACTCTTGGATTTCATCAGCTGTAGAGATTTGGATAGATCTCCATTAATCAGTCCCCTACGGTAATCATGGATGGCGACAGTAGGAGAGACGTCTTCGGCTTCTGCCACAGCGGCGAAGAAACAGTTGGTGTAGTTTCGCAGGCTTTCTTTCTCGCCCTACTTGATGTTGGCTAGCACTATATCAGATATGACCATGCACGTCTGGCCGATGAAGCGAGTAATCAATTCCCATTTTAGATGCTCATAGGAATAGATGTTGCCTCTGAGCAGCTTAACAAACCAGCTGAAGGCTGCCCCTTTTAGATTGTTGGCCAGGAGATGACACTTGGTGCCCTCATCAAATTGGCAGTAGCGAGCAGCAGATTCGAACCCTTGGATGTGTTCTCGGGGGTCAGTAGTATCTCTATAGGATTCAAGGCGTGGCGGCCTGAAGTCCTCTGGTACCGGCGCCTACCGGATGTCGTCAGAGAAAAGGGTGTTGCCATCAAGTAAACTAAAGAAATGATCAGATTCATATTGGAGGGCCTGAGCACCTAGGAAAAGGTGATTCCGTCCAGTGAGGAAAGGAGGAAAAGCTGGAGGAAAGACAGCAGGCGGAGGAAGTGGACATGCAAGGAACGGTGAGAGAGAATTTTGGCCCTGGTGTACTTCCCGATGAGAAGAATGATGTCTAAGAGGCTAAGAGGAAACAAATGACTGAATATGATGACTTCTGGCAGTGAAAGGAGCGAGAACTGCCACAACCGACGGGGGAGGTTCATGAGCCCCCGTAACCGGTGGAAGAAGATCAGGAGCCACCGATGAAAGAGGTGCGGGGGAAACAAGATGGAACAAATCGGTTGGGTCTGCCTGAGAATCATAGCTTGCTGGGTTGTGAGGCCAGTAACCATATTGGTGAGATTAGCCAGCATCCCCTGTAATGCTAAAAGGAGGATGCGTTTAGAGGAAGAAGTAGATCCGGCGCGATGCCGGGATGTCGAAGCTGAGGCTTCATCACTTGGTACCCTGACTTGTGTGCTGCAGAGTGTGGAGTTGGTTCTGCGTGTCTTGGCCACCATCTTCTTGATGGTCTCAATGAAAGCACCATAAAATGTTGATGTGAGATATAGGGGATCCCAAGAAACACAGAGAAAAAGAGAAAGAGCCTCGAGAGACGGCGGCACGCAGCGGGCTAAGCCTGATGATTAAGGCTTAAATGAGAGAAGCATCCAGAATAGCACACAGAGGTTTAAGGTGATTCAAGAAGAAAATTCCCTACGTCCACGAATGATCGGGTGAATGGTTTCACTAGAAAGAAATGAAAAATGGCCGTCAAGGCCGATACAATCGTTAAAAGAGGCAGAGAGAGGGAGAACTTTCTTAATTTAAGCTCTAATACAAGTACGGTGAAAAGATAGAGTGCTTCTTAATTTAAGCTCTAATACAAGTACAGTGAAAAGATAGAGTGTTGCTCCTCCCCTCTTTCCCCCTGAAGCTTTGTTCAGGGGTATTTATAGGTGGGTAGAAGGAGAGCTCCGCCTGAATTTTTTGAAGGAGAAAAAGTATAAACAATGTTGAGCCCACGCTGGTGGTCCCATCACTGTCGACCACTGGAGGGGCTGGCAATAATGGGTGAAGAGTTTGTCTTCTTGGAGTTCATGATGGCTGAAGCATGCGGGCTATTGGTTTGCATGACTGGAAGAAGCATGCTGCATTAGAAACAGTGCGGCCAGAGCATGCTGACAGCGATAGGTATAGCTGAGAAACATCGTCATAGATGTTTGGGGAGAGCTGAAAAACGTCGTGAGCTGGAAACATCGTGGACGAAGTTTTTAAGATCTGTAAAACTAATAATCATAAGGTTAGTAGCCAAGAGCCACGTGTATGAATGTGATGCAACGCTAGAGTCACATGTCAACAATTTTAAACAGTTATAATTAGAAATAAAAATAAAAATTTTCGGAGAGGCTCAAATATATATTTTTGAAAATTTTGGGAGTTATATTATAAAATAAAAAAGAAGGAGGTTAATATATTATTGGAACTTTTTTGGCACGAGAACAAAATTAAGATCAAAATAGTACTTGTTTAAAAGACAATAATAATAATAAATAAAAATTTTTATTGCACAGACTCAATAATTTTTAATAAAAATATCAATTTTATTTTATATTTTAGATCAAAATACTAATTATAAGTATTTTATGTATTTTTTTTAAATTAGTTTATTTTGAATTTAATTTTGAATTTTGCATAGAGCAGAGCCTTAAAAGAAGAATTGTCATATTTATGTAATTTTGTTTTTAATGAAAAAAGAGCTCTGCTCCCTAAACCGGATGTGCACCCAGCCAAACTCCATTACCGGTTCACGGGACCGCGTTGTAGGAACCGAAGCCGTGGATTCTTCTCCATCGCCTTGTTTGAGGCGGCAAGAGCAGGGCTCGCAGGGTAAGGGCTGCACTGCTGTTGTATTTTCTAGGGTTTCACCGTAGCCTTCCGGAGGAAGCTCGCCGCTGTCAACAATGGTGTTCCAGATGCAACCCTACGGCATCCAGGCGATGCTCAAAGAGGGTCATAAGCACCTCTCCGGGCTTGACGAGGCGGTGCTGAGGAACATCGATGCATGCAAACAGCTTTCCGTCATCACCCGCACCTCCCTTGGCCCGAATGGTGAGTGATCCATTTCGTCTTTCGTTCCGAAATGCAGGCATTTTCTTCTTGGAATCATGAGGTGCACTTTTTTTTGTCGATTGAATGATTTAAAGCTTCTTCTTGGGATATGGCTTACATTTTTCTGTGCAGGAGTAGTACTTTTTTTGGGCACTGCTCGGCCTTCCACTGCGCATATTTTACGATAAATATCTGCTACTAGGTTATGTATATTTCGAATGGGTAGACAATGAATGGATTTGTCTAGCGACTGTCAGTGCCGCTCCTTTTGTGTGTTTGATTGGCAATACTGGAAATATTCAGGAAATCTATTGCAACTATGTTTTGAACTACGGGGAGTAATAGTTTCATGCTGACATGCCTTTTTGTAGTTTCTTATTTGCAAATATTTTTTTCCGCTGTTTGAAAATGTCTGAACTTCTTCGCGGCCTCTTCATTCCAAATGGTATGTTTAAATTAGTTTAGGCATCATTAGAGTAACGTCGTGATAATTTGAGAAGTGTTGCACTTATGGCTTATTGCTTGATATGCTGCTTGGCTTCTCTTTTGTTTGAACTCATTGTTCATGTTTTTTGGAGTCGATGGTTTTATTAGTTTTTGTCTGCATGCGGACAATTTTCAAAGTTATCATTTATGGTTATCATAATTGTTGAATACCAAGCTTTTTGGAACTCCTTTTTCATCGTGAATGGATTCTTGAGTTTGTTTCATTTTATAAATTTGTTCAGGCATGAATAAGATGGTAATCAATCATCTTGACAAGCTTTTTGTCACAAATGATGCTGCCACAATTGTAAATGAGCTCGAAGTACAACATCCTGCTGCCAAGATCTTGGTGCTAGCTGGCAAAGCTCAGCAGGAGGAGATTGGCGATGGGGCCAATCTTACTATATCCTTTGCAGGTGAGCTCCTTCAAAATGCAGAAGAACTAATCAGGATGGGGCTGCATCCAAGTGAAATCATTAGTGGATATACTAAAGCAATCAGCAAGGTTGTCTCTTGCTATATCCCTACTAAACCTGTCATTCTCGACATATAAAATGCCTGTTTTGTTTTAACATTTGTCTTTTTATCTTCACATCAGACAATTGAAATTCTAGATGAACTTGTTGAGAAAGGATCAGAGAGCATGGATGTTTGCAATGAGGATGAAGTTGTTTCTCGAATGAAATCTGCGGTGGCCAGCAAACAATTTGGGCTAGAGGATATGTTATGTCCTCTCATTGCTGATGTAACTTTGAAACTCAGCATTGTCTCCTGGTTAATTGCCATTTAATTGAGATATATAAAGGTCCTGATGCTAGTCTATTTGTAGGCATGCATTCAAGTATGCCCAAAGAATCCAGCTAATTTCAATGTGGATAATGTTAGAGTGGTAAAGCTAGTTGGTGGTGGTTTGCACAACTGCACGGTTGTTCGTGGCATGGTCTTGAAAAATGATGCTGTGGGAAGCATCAAGAAAGTGGAAAAGGCAAAGGTGATATTTTGGACTAGTCACAAGCTAACTAACTGTATGAGCCATTTTTATCTTGTTGTCTGCTCCACAATATGCACTCTACTTCATTTGTTCTTTTTATCTTTTTGATATCACTGGAACTGACTACTTTCCCCCAGTTGAAAGGTTCTTGTTTATTTGTTTTCTTCCTCACATGATCTGTTTTCATTCTGGTGCTCTCTTGGTATAAATTTTCATCTAAAGCCCTGAATCCTAATCTTGGTATATAATATATTTTGGAGTTTGTTGCATGATGAGCAGCACAACCTTTTTTTGGAAGTTGATTTATTCCTTTCTTCTATCAGATGTTTTCATGGTAGGCATACTTTAATGTTTGTTCTTACTGCAGATTGCTGTTTTTGCTGGGGGAGTTGATACGTCAGCTACTGAAACAAAAGGAACTGTTCTCATTCAAAGTGCTGAGCAGGTTTAAATGTTTTGAACTATATTGTTTTTGTTTTTTGTTGATTGTATAGCATCTCAATTCCCATGAAATTTCATTGTGATGGCTTCATATTAGTGCTTGGCTGAGTGTTCTAAACTGATGCCATTTAGTTTAAACTGACTTGCTAAAGCCATAAAGGATGATACATATGTGCTAATGAAATTTAGCACCTTTTAGATGTATAGTTTGTATTATATAGTATCCAGAAAATTGACTTAATGCTTATGAAATTTAAAGATGAATACGACTAAATATTGTAATCCATTTTTAGTTTGTAACGAACTTAAGCTTAGAATCCACATAATAAAGATATGGACAGATGAAAAATCAAATATCAAGTAAATCAGGCTTTTTGCAGGTCAGGTTAACTGCATAGTGCATATTAACACCAGCTTCAGCTGCTAGTACTGTTTTAGATAGGGTATAATATTGAAGTTTGTTGGAATGAACAATTGAATTTGGCTAGGAAAATATATTTTGTCTGCTAAATTGCACATTAATTATTGATAACATTTATAGCTTCTCTAAGTATATTATTCTGGGATGGTTATTGGTTAAAGGTTGTGTTACAGTATTGTTTAATTGTAAAAGAAGATGGTCTTACTTGGCTAGCCAAGACAAGGCAATCATATCAGACAATTAGCCACTAAGCCATTAGAAAAGTTGCACATTTTTTCAATACAGGCCAACGAGGTTTTAGTTAAAAATATTAAGTGATAAAAGATTATGTTAATGGCGATAGTTTATTGGCATCTTGCTACAACCAGGAGTGGATTCTATCAAGCACTTTATGCAGGTATTGGCCCAGTCCATATTTCTATCTTGTTGCAATCCTTTGTTATTTTGGTTGGGCCAGAAAAGGCTGATTTGATTATTGTTGGCTAGCTACCTTACAAAGGAAAGATGCCTAGAGCAAACTGAAGAGGCAAAAGGATTTCTTTTCTTGTTTTCAGTGCTCGTAATTAGTGGAGAATAGAAATGGTTCGATGTTCAGCATGAATAACTATTACAGTGTTGTTACTTCTAGTGAATCTTTAGGAAGAGTTGATTGTTGATGAATTGTTCAGGAGCCTGGAGAAAAAGCTGTGTTGCAATCCAATTTTAAATTATAACTATTTGGAAGAGGAGTGGAGGAACATGTGAGGGTGAGAAATTCCAGTCAATATTTATTAGTGGAAGCTAGAAGCTATAAAGACATTAGTATAGTTGGAATGTACTTGGAAGGATTGTAAGAGAATCAGTTGAACTACATTGCATCAGTAACTATTGTTATATGTCACGTACATCCCGTCTTAGATGCTAGTTGGTAAAGGTTCCTATGCTGACGATTCTTCTGCAGTTATCTCTGGAATTAATTAGGGTATGGTTTGAATTGGTTGAATATACTATTGGATCAAGTCAGAAATGGAGGTATTTACAAGTATCCCATGCAGCTATAGCAGATAATAATTCGAACTTGTTCTATATTACGTCAGTTGTTAGAATTTGCTAAGAAATGGCATGGAAAATATTATTAGAAGTATACTGAATTTATTTTGGGATTGATCTATGTGGTAGAGTTTTGCAAGTAATGTATCAGCACTTCTTTTTCTACTGATAGACATACATTGTCTAAATATATGCTATTTACAGCTAGAAAACTATTCAAAAACTGAAGAAGCTAAAGTTGAAGAGCTAATTAAAGCTGTTGCAGACTCAGGCGCCAAGGTTGTAGTTAGTGGGGGTGCTGTAGGAGAGATGGCATTGCATTTTTGTGAACGTTACAAGTGAGTTAATTTCTTCTGGTTCACTATGTGCTTTACGTTGTTCGTTATTGTCTAATGGGAATGGTTTTGTAGATTTTATTCGATCCTTGTTTGTACAGTTAGAAATGAAATATCTAATGTCATAGTCTAGGTCCCTGGTGTTTCACTGCTTGTACTGCTCTACATTTTTGGGAACCGACCTATCCAGGTTCATTTGAACTGAAAGTCTGAAACAAAGGGTTTATTCTTTGACAAATTTTAAGTGAATGTGGTTGTATAATTTTGGAACATTTTTAATGCTTATAAACTCTATTTTGTTCTCCGAAACTTGTAGCTTGAAATACAGGTACATATTATGTACATGAACATTCAACTTTATGGCAGCTACATAGATGACAACTTTGTTTTCTCTTTTTGTAACAGCTTTTGTCATGTTGATGTTCTGACAGTTTGATCAAGCCCATTTAGATGTTAAAGTAAATACTTTGATGCCCCAGTGTATTTGTTGTAGTACCAGTGCAGTGTCGTCTTGAGTTTGAATTATTGTAAAATATTAAATGGAAGTGATGCCATTTGAGTTCAGTGCGCAGTCCAATTTTATGTATACTTTCTTTTAAGTAATGGATGGTTAACTGCTTTTGGTATATCCAATCTGGGGTTTTGGTTTCCAGTGTCAGAGAGGTGTTGTATGGTCGTTCATGGGCCTTTTGATTATTACTTTGAATTAGAAGAAACCATCTGCACAAAGCAAGATTTGTTCTTGATTGTTGTGAGAGGGAAAGACTATCCGCATGAGCAACACCCTCCCTGCCTTCACATTTTTATTATTAGGGTTTTATGTACACAATTACATCAATAATCTTAGTCTAATACATAATTATAATAGGATTCTCGACACTCTCCCTCAAGCTTGACAATATCAATTATTATTACTATATAAAAGTGTGAGTTTAGCAGAAAAAATGGAATTAAATATAAATAATTTGAAAAAAAAGACTTAAATATATAAATAATTTGGACCTATTTTGTGAGTTTAGCAGGAGAAAAAAATTTGTCCTATTCTAAAGATCTACGTGTCTGCAAACCGCTGCAGTTCGTATTCATTTCATGACACTTCGTCGTTCGTCAAAAATATAAACTACGTGTCTTCAAACTGTTGAAGTTCAGTTTTATTTGGACTTAAATATAAATATGATAACCTGAAAAAAATTGGAATTAAATATAAATAATCTGGACCTATTTGTAAGGAGGTGAAAAAGTTGAGACCAAAATACAATTTCAGCTGATCCACCACCTTTCTTTCTTTTTTTTAAAAATTAAAAAAAATTTGGACTTAAATATATAAATAATTTAGACTTATTTTGTGAGTTTAGCAGGAGGAAAAAAACTTTTCCTATTCTAAAGATCTACGTGTTCGCAAACTGTTGCAGTTCATATCCATTTCATGACACTTTGTCGTTCATCGAAAATATGAAGTACGTGTCCTCAAACTGCTGAAGTTCGCTTTTATTTGGACTTAAATATAAATATGATAACCTGAAAAAAAATGAAATTAAATATAAATAATTTGGACCTATTTGTAAGGAGGTGGATAAGTTTAGACCAAAATGCAATTTCAGCTGATCCACTGCTGCTTTTTCTTTTTTTGCGAATTTTTAAAATTAAAAAAATATAGATAAGATAAATAGGTCCAAATTGTTTATATATTTAAGTCCAATTTTTTTTTTCGGGTTATCACGTTTATATTTAAGTCCATGTACTTCATATTTTCGATGAATAACAAAATGTCATAAAATGAATACGAACTGTAGCGGTTTGTGGATACGTAGATTTTTAGAATAAGACAAGTTTTTTTCTTCTGCTAAACTCACAAAATAGGTTCAAATTATTTATATATTTAATTCCATTTTTTTTTAGGTTATTACATTTATATTTAAGTTCAAGTGAAAGCGAACTTCAGCGGTTTGAGGACATGTATTTTATATTTTCGATAAATGGTGAAGTGTCGTGAAATGAATATGAACTGTAACGGTTTGCGGGCTATGTGCGCGGGTCTCAAGGCTGATGCCTGTGTGTTGATCAACCGCGTGAGGATTGAAAGCCAAAGCCATTGTCTCACGCTTTGAGAAATTAAGACTAAATAATTTGAGAAATTATTGTATAATTTTTTATCTAATATTATGTGATGTTTTGGACGTATTTGTAAGGAGGTGGAAAAGTTGAGACCAAAATGCATTTTCAGCTGATCCACCGTCTCCCTAACCGCCTCACTCCCTCTGCACAGCCTCTCTTTCTTAGCTCTCTCTCTCTCCACCGCCTATCTCTCTCTGCCCTCTTCTTTTAATGTTCTTCTCAGTCGAGGTTTGTCAAGGCTGAAATCAAGTCGTTCGAGTTTAAATTTTTTTTCATGTTTTCCCTATATATATTTTAAAATATTTTATGTGAATCTTAGTTTAAATAAATACATTTCTAATTATTTCTTAATTTAGATTTAATTTGTACTATACACACATAATTTCGCGTAAATTATCTAGATTAATTGAAGATATTCAAATAGCATATAAAATCCTAACATCCTAAATATTTAAACATATAGAATGTAATTTATAACGGTTTTAAATATATCACATTTAGTACAACACGTGAAATATACACTAGTATATTATATAAGCCAACTTGTGACAAATATAATTTACTTCGGGGCCTCTCAATGATTTTGTTAGTAAATCAGCTAATTGATCATTGGAATTATCATGTCATGACAATTTCCTTAAACTTCACATTTTCTCTATCAAAGTTACAGTCAATCTCAATATGTTTTGTCCTCTTCTGAAACAATGAATTTGAAGCGATATGCATGGCAGCTTGATTATCACAATACAACTATGTAGGCTTTAATTGAGAGAAATCCAACTCCGTCATCAACTGTTTGAGTCATTTTAGTTCACAGGTGGCTAGTGCCATTACTCTATATTCTGCCTCAGCACTAGATCGGGCAAGTACATTTTGTTTCTTACTATTCTAGGAGATGATGCCACCAAGTAGTATACAATAACCTAAAGTGACGCATCTATCAGAAGGAGATCCTGCCTAATCAGCATTCGTATAACCTATCACCTGAAGAGCACCATGATTGCGATATAAAAGTTCTTTTCTTAGGGATGCCTTAAGTTATCTAAGAACCTTAAAGCTGTTTTCCAATGACTTTCACAAGGAAACTCAAAAAGCTGACTAGTCACACAACAAAAGAAATATCAGGTTTAGTTACTATCAGATAGTTAAGTTTGCCAACTAATCTGTGATATCGTTCTGGATCATGTATTTTCTTTCCTTGTTTAGGCACCAATTTGATATTAGGATTCATATGAGTGTTAACCGGCCTAGCGCCAAATATATCAGCCTCCTCAAGCATGTCTAGAACATACTTTTTCTGTGATATGTATCTCCATGAGCGAGCAACTTCAATACCAAAAAAAATTCTCAAATCTCCTAGATTTTTGGTTTGACATTGTCAACATAAGTGACCTTTTAGTTTATAAATTTCTTCATTGTCATCTCCTGTGATGATGTTATACACACATAAACAATAAGAAGAATCTATCTTCCAGAACTTGATGTCTTGTAAAACACCGAGTGGTTTGATATACTTCGAGACATACTGAACTGAATCAAAGATGAACTAAATTTACCAAATCAAGCCTGAGAGAACCACTTCAGACCATATAATGACTTCTTCAATTTGCAGACTAGTCTAGACTCCCACTGAGCAACAAACCCAAGTAGTGACTTCATATAGATCTCCTTATTTTGGTCTCCATGAAGAAAGCGTTTCAATATCAAGTTGATATTACGGTCATTGAGAAATTGCTGCTAAAGTGAGAAATAAATTTGTCGAAGCTATTTTGGCCATTCGAGAGAATGTATCCATGTAGTTGATGCCATAAATTTGGGTATAGCCTTTTGCTACAAGTCTAGTCTTTAGATGATCCACTAGGTCATTAGAAAAAGTCTTTATAGTATACACCCATTTGTATTTAATTGTTGACTTCCCAAGAGGAAGACTAAGTCCCAAGTACCACTAAAGTGTAATATTAGCATCTCATCTATCATAGCTTATTTCCATCCTAGATGAGATAATGTCTTCGATAGAGATTTTGGGATAGCTACTGTAGATAGGGAAGAAATGAAGGCAAAGTAATTTGGAGATACGGAAGCATAAGATATATATCGAGAAATAGGATAAGAAGTAGTGCACTAATAAGTACCCTTTCTAAAGCAACAGGAAAATCAAGATCATGATCAGAGGTGGAATCCGGGATTGGAAAGGTATTTGAGAGGGTAATGGAGTTGTCGAGAGCCATTGCAGCAACTTTAGTCCGAGGATGTCAATTATATACCTGTAGTGGTTTAGCCACTAGTACCACTGATTCTATAGGAGATGGTAATGGAGTAGATAAAGACACTACAATTGGAAGAGCCTCTAAAACAGTTTCTAAGGTGGTAAATGCATGAGTAAAAATTGGAGTAGACTCAAAGAATGTTACATTAGTAGACACAAAGGCTCTATGTAGATTAGGAGAATAACAACAATACCTTTTTTTAAGATGAGAATACCCAAAGAAGATACACTTTGATTGACCGAGATAACAACTTATCCCTATTAGAGAACAAAATGTGGACAAACAAGTGCATCCAAATACATGAGGTGGAAAACTATAAATAACTGTCATGTGAAGTAATAGGATACGTGCAGTTTCAACAAAATGCTTATTCTTCCATTCAACACTATTTTGCTGGGGTATATGTGAATAGGAAGACTGATGAAGTAGTCCTTTGACTTGACAAGTAAACCTGAAAGATATTTGAAAAATATTCTTTTGCATTATCGCTATGTAAGACACGAACATGAACAACAAACTATGTTTTAATTTCTGCACAAAAAGAAGTGAATATAGAAAATAGCTCAAAGCATTCTTTGATTAAGAATAACTATGTCATTCTTAAATAGCCATCAATAAATGTGACAAAATATTTGAAACTCGATTTAGAAGTGACACGACTAGGACTCCAAACATCTGAATGAGCTTAAAGCAAATGGAGATGAAGTACGATGGTCAACTCAATTAGGGAAAGTAGATTTGCAATATTTTCCTAGTTGACAGGACTGATACTCTAAACTTTTAAGACTGGAAAGGCTAGGAATCATCTTTTGTAGACTTTGCAGATGAGGGTGCCTAAAGCAGCTATGAATTTGCTATGAAGCAATTTTGACTACAAGAGCATAAGATAAAGAAGTCACAGTCAGATGGTATAATTCTTAAGACTCATGCCCTGCACTAATTACTTTTTCAATCCGCGAATCTTGAATACGAATAGAATCAAGGGTAAAGGTTATTAAGCAATTTAAAGATTTTGTAAGTTTACTGACAGATGACAAGTTCAAAGGAAATTAAGGCAAATAAAGGGTAGAAGATAGTGGTAATGAAGGAGTAGAAAAAACACTACCAATTTCTTTAATTAATGATATAGATCCATCAGTGAATGTGACATTAGTATTATGTGGAGGTTCTTTAAGGTGAACAAAAGATGAGATGTTACCAAACATATGATTAGAAGTACTTGAATCTAGAATCCAGGAATTAGGACTAGCATTGTGAGATAATCATGTTGTGGATCTGCTCCCCTGAACTAAGGTGATTATTAACTGAGATGTATCTTTCTAAGAAGCCTGCAACTGACGTAATCCAACATTCTTTGAGTCAGAGAGGGAGAACATGACTGTGGGAGCATCAGGAGCTATGGTTGCAGGACTAGCGGGAACTACGGCTGCTGGAGTTGCAAGAGTAGAGGAGAGCTAGCAGAGGAGACTTGTGGGAGTAGAGGAGAGCTCATAGTGAGGAGTGGAGGGGCCAGCCAGAGAGGGAGAACATTGCGGCTATGGGAGCTGCGGACAAACGATGCTGCGGTTGTGGGAGACAGATAAGGCAAGCGGAGAAACCACGCGTGCTTGTAGACAGGAGATGCGGGTGGAGATTTTGCGTGCGAGCCAAAAAAACCCTAGCCATATGGGCAAGATTGCTCTGATACTATGTAAGAGGGTAAGACTATTTGCCTGAGCAGCCCCCTCTCTGCCTTCACATATTTATTATTAGGTTTTTATGTATACAATTACATCAATATCCTTAGTCATACATAATTACAATAAGATCCTCAACAATTGTCAATGTTTTGTACTAGAAATAAAGTTTTAGACCTTTGGTGGTCAGTAGTTGAAGGGGGACTAAGATATCTAGTGGATTGAAGTATCTTTGATCTCCAAATCATGATCAATAGTCTTGTACCAACTATTGAGGTGTGCTTTAGGATTGTTTCTTTGCCAGTCACCTCTGTTCCGTGCATGTAACATTAGTGATGTATAAACTTATAACATCTTCATGCTTGCAAATAGGTTTAACAGTTTGTGTACAACAAATGGTTTTGTCATGTTGTATGCATCACAAAATTTGAATGGACTTGGCTGTTATTTTTCTTGTCACATGCATGCTAGTTTATGTGCTGGTATAGATTTTCCATGTTTATGTATAAGCATGTTGTTTCCCGGAAATTGGAGGGTGGTTTTATAATGTCATTTTTTGCAAAATTTATGCCCTTTGCAATGTGTGCCAAATTGTTTTGTGATTAATTTACTATTTACTATATTTATTACCCTGCTTTCAGACTGATGGTTCTAAAAATCAGCTCAAAGTTTGAGTTGAGGAGATTTTGTCGCACTACTGGCGCGGTTGCCATTGTGAGTTATTGCTGCTTGCATATGATTCAATGACACACACGTACTTATTGCATTTGAAAATGATTTTTATGCTGCTTGCATATGATTCAATAACTTATACATGCTTAATGCATTTGAAAATGTTTTTTATGGCAATAAACACAGCTAAAGCTAAGCCAACCAAATCCTGATGACCTGGGATATGCTGACTCTATCTTAACTGAAGAAATTGGCGGAGTTCAGGTACCTTTCCAACATGCACGAGCAATGGTTTTTAGTGTTAAATTATTCATTTGCACTTCAATCATTATTTTTATGTTATTGTGTTCATGTACAAGGTTACCATTGTTAAGAATGAAGGTGGAAACTCAGTTTCTACTGTTGTCTTACGGGGCAGCACTGAGAGTATACTTGATGATCTTGAAAGGGCTGTCGATGATGGTGTTAATACATATAAGGTCTGCCCTCTATTTCTGTTTACAAGATTGTGTCATGGTGTATGATATTACTTAATTCATTAACCTGTCTATGAAGATATAAGGTCTGTCTCTAATTTTGTTTACAATGTCGTGTCATGGTGTATGATGTTTTTTAATTGATTATTCTGTCTGTGAAACATTAAAATTATGTTTATACTTTTGTCCATTGCTTAGTATGTTTGACTTGACAGGCAATGTGCCGTGACAGTCGCATTCTTCCTGGTGCTGCAGCAACTGAAATAGAGTTGGCTAGGAGGTTAAAAGAGTTCTCTTTCAAGGAAACTGGGTATCTTCTTCCCTCTAATAAGCATTTACAAAAAATTTGCATATGATATTAGCGGGACTTGGAATATTGTGACAATTGATTTATATCATTTAAAATTTCACGCAATCATATCTCTAATGTATGTTATGTACATTTTAGTGCTAGATGTTATTCTTGTCATACAATTTAGTATTTAACATAGGGTTTTGGCAGAATTCCTTCCTAAAACTAATATGGAGATCTTCCATGACTGATGCAAGACAAAATACAATTGTTATTTAATTTTTAAAATAGAAATTATTAATTAGCAAATTATTTAAATTAAGCTCAAAATATCTTTTAAAATATAATAATATGATAAATAAGATTTTAAATCCTACAATTAAAATTATTTTAAAATAAAAATTAAATTGGATCGATGATAAATAAGAATTTATCAATCAGATTAGGGCAACCAATTGAAATTCATCAGATCAGATTTCAGGTTCAGAAATTAGGATAGATATCTTACAATTAAATCCAATAATAATTTTTACTCGAATAAATGTTTGGTCACATGATTAAAGTCAAACTAAATAATCATAACTATGCAATGTAATTTCAACTGAGTCGAGAATCAGCAATTAGATGGTTTCAGAGAGGATTATATTTTTGCTAGAGCAATCTGAGTTCCAATGTGTCTGCGGATTTTGTCATGATGCAGGGGGGTCACTAGGTGTAGGTGCAACGACCTGGATATGGTGAGCTTCTACTTGAACTTACATACGCAAACTCAGAGGACCCAACTGGTTCGGGTTATGCAAGTGAGGGCTAAACGAAATGATGATCGACTGAGCAAAATGGCGAGATTTGTCGAGTGGGATGGGCGTTGTTGCACAGACGCTCGCTCAGGCATGCGCATGGGCACTACTCGCGCAATGCTCGGCCGAGCGTTAGTGAACACGCGACAACAACGGGCAATAGTGACGCGTGGACAGGCAGCATCGAGTGCATGATAGATTGACGAGGCTGCTCCTTTTTGTGTGCAGTGAGGTTGGTTCGATGGTAGCAGAATCTCAGGCTCAAGTGAATAAATGAATAGTGGATACCAGGAGAGCACATAAGGTGCGCTAAGCAGTCAGAGTGGCTCAGCGTGCTTGCGCAAGGCACGTGCAAATAAAGTCGCAGAGATGGAGGCAATAGAAAGGATATAGAGGGGGAATGAGGTGGAAGAATTGGAGGTTTTTTATTTTATGAGAAAAAAGATATAAATAGGTTAATTTAAAGATTCTCATCGAAGGCTAACTTTTCATTTTCCTTCACCAGAATATCGATCTCTTAACCCAAATTTAGGCTCTGAGAAAAGTTAAACCTCATTTCATTTATCAAATATGCTATCACATTACAATAAGAGGCAACATCTTTATATAGAGATTCCAATACACGATTACAAGGAAATAAATCTAAATATAAAAAATAAATGTTCGAATACAATCAGCTAAATAGGAAAATATTTTTAATTGGAGAAATATGACGAATCTCTATCCTTCCAAGTCAGCTCTAAATCTTTAATTGATATCAGTTAGGTAAATCAACATCATATCATGTTAAATTAGTTCAAATTTGAATCTGTGATTAAGATTGACTAAATCTAGAAGTAATTAAATGCAAGCTATGATAGTCTTCCCACCAATAATTTTATGATAAGTAGTGTCAAATCAAATCTTTCATTTCGTTCAAAAATGTGAAAGTATATGATTTCGTTTCCTTCTAATATGTTTCAAGAGATGATCATAGGAAGTCCCCGAATTAATGCAGGTTGTGTATTATAGTTGCCTGAATCTAGATATAGGTGAAACCATGCCAATCAATGTATGTTGTATCTAATTTTAACTTAAAATTAGAGAATACTGGTTTGTAGATACTGGGTTCTCAAATCGCTCTTTGGTGGACAGTCATGTTTCTGCCTGCAAAACTAAGCTTCACAGTCTTAATACAGATAATATCCATGAAAGAGATCATGGTTACAGCTAGATTCAATGTCAAGAGTCTGA
Source organism: Apostasia shenzhenica (assembly GCA_002786265.1). Lineage (NCBI taxonomy): Eukaryota > Viridiplantae > Streptophyta > Magnoliopsida > Asparagales > Orchidaceae > Apostasia > Apostasia shenzhenica. The sequence goes on from KZ451908.1 coordinate 30,932, forward strand.
TCCGGAAAGAATATTCCTAGGTAGTAGGTTTATTTTTTTTAGCCTCATATCCAAGTAGCAAGTGATTTCTTAATTTCAATATTAAATTAGATACCCTGTTTGCATCATTGTTGAAAATCTGCGGTCCCTTTGGTCTACGCAGAATGTGAAATCTCCAACATGACAAAGAACCAATGAACAAAGCATGCATTGCAGCGGACTAACAAGCTTTCTGAACTTTTTATTTTCAAGAAACTTGTCTGATAATAGTTGGTAAATAGGAGAAAGGTTTATCACTGGCTACGATTTTACTTCCTTTCAGATTGGACCAATATGCTATTGCAAAATTTGCTGAAAGCTTTGAAATGGTTCCAAAAATTCTGTCTGAAAATGCTGGGCTTAATGCCATGGAGATAATTTCTTCACTGTATGCCGAACATGCGGCTGGAAACACAAAAGTGGGCATTGACCTGGAGGAAGGTGTTTGTAAAGATGTTTCTGCTTTGAGTATCTGGGATCTTTATGTTACAAAGTGAGTATCCCCTTTTGGTCTTTAATGAAATTTACGATTTGTACTGGTTTCATTCTGAATTTATTCCTGGATATTTACTACGTAAAATCTTGTTATGAAATGGAGTTTCCGGTTCCAATGCAAAATGATATAATGTTTGAAGCGCTGCAGACCATTTTCTGTAATTCTCTGTCAAATATATATTTAACAAAATACATGAGTAAACTTGTGTTTTTTAAAAATAGTAAATTACCTACACTTAGGTTCCTGATGTTATGGGGTCATTTCAGATTAGTTCATGTTTTTTTTTTGCCGTTTCATCTAGGTTTCTGAATTTAATATCTATTTTTTATGTTGTTCCTAAGGCTAAATTTTCTGTTAATTTTATTAAAATTAACTACATTACTGATCTCTCCCTCTTAATAACCCTTCTCTTTTAGACAAGAGGGAGGGCCGGATGGTGGGTCGACATTGTAATTGTAGTTTCTTATAATCTTCTAAAATTAATGTCCTTTAATATTTAGTACTTGAAAACACAGACTGAACATGCAGGAGCGGAAGTAGATTTAAATGTAGCATCAACGTGTGTCAAAAGTAAATTGTTTGGATTGGATTTACAATGGCTAATGGAAAAAGAATTCTGCTTTTATGTGGCGTTGTTTCTTGGGTATGGAAGAGTTAAGATTAAAGTCATGCTATGAAATGCATCAAGGCTACTAGTTTGATGGTGATTGATGATTTGTATGGCATGCTTATCTATATAACTTGAGTTGTGTATAACTTGAAGAATAAGCAAATATTTCTTTGCTCGTAATTATATCTTCTTGACCTTTTGTATGTTTACAAGTTTATGTATAAATGTCTTGCCTTGTTCATAAAAATTTTCCCCAATAACAAAGTACAATTTTCTGACCTTCTAACAAACCTAAAATATGTTTACCCCAAAGACAGCTTTTGGTTTATCTACTTTTTGTTTTGGTCTTGATCCAAACTAACTGATAGGATAGGTGCATTCTGCCTTAGTTCTTCATAACTGAGATCATTTCCTAAATATAGCCATTTGTACAGAACAAGAAATTAACCTAATCATTGTGCAAAGGCCTGCCTTTGTACAATCGTTCATGTGCATCTGATTTGTTGAGATCATGCATCATGTTTCTCTTTCTGTTTGATTGTCTGTGGGGGTTGTTTGCTAACTCTTGCTGAATAGGTTTTTTGCCCTCAAGTATGCTGCTGATGCTGCCTGTACTGTTCTTCGCGTCGATCAGGTTGTGAATTACCTATCATCTCTTTTTTAAGGGTTTTTACTTGTATATTAATTCCAACAGTGTGTTTAAAAAAAGATTTAATAGTGCTATTCACACACACACCCTTTTAAATCTTAAATAGTACTTGTCAACTACTTTTTAGACTCCATAATTACGCTTATGTTGTACCAATTGCTATACCACTTACTAAAAAATGGTTTGTACATAATGTAAAGCATAATTATGGAGTTTGAAAATACAAACAACAACAACTAAGCCTTAATCCGACTAGGTGAGGTCGGCTACATGAATCATTTGTTTCCATTGCGCTCTATCAATTACCAAATTCTTATCTAAATCTGAGTAACTAAGATTACTTCTTATAGTTTCTTATCATATCTTCTTTGGTCTCCCTTTTCCTCTTTGTACATTGGCAAGATCCAATAGCTCGATTTTTTTATCTGGAGCTTCAATCGATCTACAATTTATATGTCCAGACTATCTAAACCAACTTTCTCTAAGTTTATCCTCAATTGATACAACACTAACTTTCTTTTGGATATACTCATTTCTCATTCTATCCTTTCGTGTATATCCACACATCCACCTTAACATCCTTATTTCTGCAACATTTATTTTATTTGTATGTTTTCTTTTTGCAGGGCAACATTCAGCACCATATATCATCGCTGGTTTTACTATAATTTTATAAAATTTAACTTTAAGTCTGGATGAGATTTTTCTATCGTACAACACACCAGAAGCATTTCTCCATTTTATCCATCCTGCTTGAATCCTGCTAATAACGTCATTATCTATTTCACCATCATTTTGAATGATTGATCCAAGGTATTTAAAGCGCTCACCATCATTTTGAAAATACAAATAATGTTAAAAATTCTTTTGAAACTTGTAATGTTAAAGTTTTTTTGTGTGAAATTTGATTTTTCAGTGAGTGGTATACAAGTAAAAACCATTACGATAATAGAGTTAACTGCATCCAGGTGTCCAAGGTGCTGGTGCTTCCCTGCCTTAGAAATAAATATTAATGGACATTGGGCAAAAAGGTTGAACACATTACCTTTATCAACTCCATTAGCTTGGGGACTAAATGGTAGCACTAGCACAAATGTGACCTTTAAAGGGACCAGAGTTGGGAAAATTTGAAAGTTGGGACTCACTTGCAGATATCCTTTACGTTGGACCCCAGATGCAGTTTACTTTTACTAATTTTACAGTTGCCGTTTCTCTTGCTATTTTCCTAAATTCTCGCTCATTAATACGAAATGTGCTGCTCTCAGATTATAATGGCAAAACCTGCTGGTGGGCCAAAGAGAGATCAGCCTGCAGGAATGGATGAAGATTAGGCTTCTGCGTACTCGTTTTACCTTCATTTTACTTTAGGGAGGGAAAGTTCATAGTTCGGTTCTGTAGGATTGAGTGTCATTACTGGGAATGCCTCAGCTTTTTTGTGATCTTTGTTTCCAATGCTTCTTGATTTTAGCATATATCTGTGAATTTGAACTTTGATGCATTATGCAACTGTTCAGTTTTCCTTAGGTTTCATTTATGATTTTTTTATAGAATTAATGCACATGTAATTTTGTCTCTGCTGAAGACTAATAGACTACCATGTATGGTTTGGTTTCTATTACAGTTGAGTTTATATTTGAGTTAAAGTTTACAAAGTCATCCTTTATATTTTGTTGTGACTGATTGCAGTGGTTCTAATTTTCTGAAAGCTGTTTGATTGTCAGCAGTATTTATTTAGAATAATAAGTTTATAGTACCATCTAATGAGTCAGATTAAATGGTAGCTATGGTCCTGTTTAGTACGAGGATTAAAGGTCCTGTTTGGTGTTAGGACTAAATCAAGATCAAATTAGGACTAAAATGAAATTAATTTAAAAAATAACAATAATAATAATAAATAAAATTTTTTAATTATTCTACATAAATTCTAATATAAAAAGAATATTATTTTACTTCACATATTTAATAAATTTTTAAAAAAAATTATTTTACATCAAAATATTTGATTAAAATATTTTGGTTTAGGATGTGAAATAAAGTATATATTTTTATTAAAAATTATTGAGTATGTTGAGTAAAATAATATTTTTATATTAAAATTTGTGAAGAATGATTAAAATTATTTATTTATTTATTATTATTATTATTATTATTTTTTAAATTAGTATCACTTTAGTCCTGATTTGATCCTCGCGCTAAACAAGGCTAAAATTAATATTAAAATGGTAGTAATTTAAAAGATAATAATAATAAATAATTTTTTTTTAATTATTTTACTCAAATTTTAATATAAATTTTTTTTATTATATTTCACGTATTCAATTATTTTTAATAAAAATATTAATTTTATTTTATATTCTAAATTAAAATGTTTGATTCAAATATTTTGATTTAGAATGTGAAATAAAATTGATATTTTTATTAAAAATTATTAAGTATATAAAATAAAATATTATTTTTTATAGTAAAATTTGTGTAGAACGATTCAAAAAAATTATTTATTATTATTATTATTTAAATTAGTACTATTGTGATTTAAAATCGTACCAGGACCTAAATGTTGTAATATCAATAGTTCATGCTTAATTTTTTCTGGTACCATTTAAACAAATTTCTTTTATTATTGAGATTATTGAAAAAGCATAACAATTATTTGGCATAAATATTAGAAAAGCTGAGATATTCAAATATATATCATATGCATCGTACTCATATTTAGAATAAAGTTCGTCACCAAAACTTTTCTTGGGTGAGCTCAAAAACAATTTAACCACGTTTCAATTATTCTATCTTAATACTCTTTCTAATTACATCACTTTATCGTCTCTACTTTCTTTTAATCTTTTCGTATTTGACTAACAAAATAATTTGATTTTATAATAATTGAAATTTTCACTGACTTTTTGTTTTTAAGTATAATTTTGTGAAATTAATATATCATTTATTGATTCTAGAAGTTTCACTAAATACAAAAATCATTCTTAACTTATATTTTTTTTCCTTAAGTGTTTTTGCTCATTTAATTCTTCTAGCAAGTAAATGACAAGCATTCAAAATGGTGTAAGTAGGTTCTCTAATTTATACTATTTGCACTATCAAATTAGAAAATGGATCAAAAGAGATGAAGATATATTACCTAAACTAAATTATTATTTGTATTAGCATTAAGTAAAGAGAAGAGGGATAATTTACCCCCTTCAAATGAATCATTGATGTAAAGTTTTAACTAATTTAAATGATATGAAAATGACTTTTTACTGTCTATAATCTTTTACAGTAGATAGAACTTCAGAGTTAACTATCAATAATTTTTCCTCCTAAAATACCACATCAATAAAGAAACTCTAATATAATAGAAAAATAAATCATACACAATATTTAAAAAGTATTTAGAAAGGATATCGAAAGATACCTATAAATATTGAAAACAATGATCAAAACAAATGTCAAGAGAAGAATAAACAACAAAAACTTTACCTTGAATCTTAATGAAGCTAACATAGAGGTCACACGCCTTTAGCACGAGACCACACTAATAGATAAAGTATTTTAAACTATAGTACTTCAAATTTGCGGCAGAATTCATTCGTTAAGTCTAATCTACCAGAGATCAAATCTAAGCTGCTTCAGAATAGGACTGTAACTTGAATTTAGCAAAGCAAACTCTTCAACCTTCTCAACTTGAATAGTACATTCTTTTGGTGGATTAGTTATGAATCACATCCTCATTGCAGCATAATTCAGCTTAACAAATCATGATTCGAATCAGCTCATAATTATAAAAAAATATAAAAATATTATGTGTTCAAGAGAATTTAATTTAAACCTCCTCCACTCTACTACTAAATTACTAGTCAAATCATATATAATAGTATTTTATTTATACTATACATATAATTTCGAGTCAACTCGAAATCATCTCGAAATAAATTTCAAGCCAAAGTCTTTTGCTCGTGATTTAATTAAAAATTTATAAATTAATTTCGAGTCAATTTAAAAATCGAACAAGTTCCAATCAAAATTTGAATTTCGAATATTTTAACAACCCCAGAGAAGCTCTGATCATTGTAAAAGAGAAGAACAAAAAGAATAGATAAGGTGTGTTTGATGTAATATTTAAGAAACAAGTGATTTAATATGTAAATAAAATAAGATGAATTATTATATATATATATATATATAGTTTTAAAAAAATATTAAATTTTTTAATTTTTAATTATTTTTTTAAAAAATTATAGATATACATGTTATATAAATTTTCTAATATTATATTATATAATTTTTTCATTAAATTTATAATATAAAGTAGTTATTTTTTGTAAAAAAAGATATGTGTGATGAAATATATTAATATTTGTACCATACATGTGTAAAAATTTAAAAATTAAATCTTTCATTTAAATAACGTGTGAACATGTTATTGGATATTTTATTATTTTTTTATGAAAGATATTTTATTAGGTTCAACAAAGAAGTCTTTCTCTCCGGTCCCTATTTAGTAGGCCTGTAAATGGGTCGGATCTTGATCCGATCCGATCCGTGATCCGAACCGATTATCTTATGAAACGAAATAATTTTTTGATCCGAACGATTATTCCGAAAAACCGACCCGCTCCGTTTAAGTATTGCCGGGTCGGATCCGGGTCGATGCTGATCCGACCCGAAAAAAATCCGATCCAAAATTTATAAGTATGAAATTATTTTACGTATTTATATATTTATTATTTAATTGCATATGTTAATTGTTGTTTTATTTTATGAAGGTTTTGAAAATGTGACTGTTACCTTAATAATTATTAAAGAGGCTATTGCAAATTATTTTAAGTGCAGTAAGCAGGAAGTGCTTGTATTGTGAATGGGATTATTTGCTGCAAATATTTTTTACCGTTAAGATAAAATGTTTTAATGCTAGCTTTAACAGAAACTGCACTTTATTTTTGTGTAATATTTTCATTCAACTGTTGGTTCTATGTTTTGTAAATATTTAATATAAATGCTGATGTCAGTGATATGATCTTTAAGGCTCTGTTTGGTAATAAGAAAAAGAAGATATGTAGTTGGAAATTTTTAGTCATTTTTTGAAAAATGTGTATGATTGAAATAAAGTAAGTTGGTTATTATTAAAAATTGTGTATGAGTGGTAAATAAGTTGATTAATTTATTGAGAATTGTGTTGGATGTGAAATAAAGTGATTGTTTAATGTTGGAATTTGTGTGAGATGAAATATAAAATAATTTTTTAAGTTTTTTTTTAAAATAAATTTAAGATTTTGGTGATGGGTAATTTTAGCCATACTTTTTTGGTCATTGCCAAACAGAGCATAAATGTTTATATATTATCCTTATATTTTCTACTATAATGAATATTATAAATTTAGTATCAAAATTTTATTTTGATCCAAAAATTTATTTAAAAATATAAGAATATATATACAACTAATAGTTGTAGTCATTAAAAAATAGTGTTAAATTATGTAAAAAAAATTCCGGGTCGACCCGAAATCCGATCCGAAAATTCGAACCGTGGCGGGTCATGGAACAGATCTGGGTTGACCTCGATCCGATCCGATTATTAATCCGATCCGGATTTATTGGAATCGGATTCGGGTCGGGGTCAACCCGATCCGAATCCGATCCGTTGACAGGTCTAAATATTTAGACTGTCATCTCCGATATTGTTTACCAGTCCTTCCTTTTTTCCCTTCTTCCTTTTCAGTCCTTTTTAAAGTCTTCCTCAGAGTCCGGACTACCAGTCTCTCTCCTCCGGAGAGGAAAAAAATGCTCTCGCCGGCGGCTCGCCTCGCGGCAAATCGTCTCAATGGTCTCCGCCAGATTCTGCGCCCGGCTTCCTCAGTATGGGCTTCTCCTTTCTTTGTCCTTGGGATATTTTCTCTAGTCGATGATTCTGTGCGCTTTTTCTTTTTCTCTATGCATGATCTCGTTTTTCTGAAACGCGTCTCTGTTTTTCTGAAACTCGGATGATCTCTTTTTTCAGGTCGCTGCTGCCGCTGCTTTGGGGGCCTCCAGATCCTATTCTACTGCTCTAAATTATGTAAGACCCTAATGTTTGTTCTTGTTCAACCTATTTCTGCATCTTCGACCGCTGTTTTACTAATTTTTCTTTTCATGTGATCCCCCGGCACAGCACATTGATTCCCCCGATAACAACCCCAACATGCCATGGGAATTCAGCCAGACCAACAAGGAGAGGGTATTGTCCTCGTTATTTTTGCATTGTTCTTTTTTTCTTTTATTTTTTTTGGCATCTGGGTTTGTTCTACTTGTGAAATACTATCCGGGTTGCTTCGTCGACCGTTAACGTCTTTTGCCTGGTTTGGTTTGAGATTTTAGTAATCTTGTATTTTTGTTTAGGGTTGAGCTTAAATCTTAATAGTTATATGGTTGTCAGCGAGATTATAATATTTTGAATTTTAAAGTAGTTTGGTAATCAATAGATTATAAATCTAGATGAAGCCCATCTCAAAATGAGATTGTTTTTTTCTAAATAAAGTAAAGAGAATATGATCTCGAACTGGTGAAGTTTGCTAACTTCAATATATTTTTCTGATAACCACACTTGCTATCTTAACCATATGGATAGCTAAAATGCTTCAGGTATTACTGGGTTGCTTGATATTTATGTATACTCAAATTTATCATATGTGTAGTTTATAGTAATATTGTTGCTTGAGTTCTTTATGATAGTTCCTATTATAACAAAGGGGTGATCAAAATCAATCCGCTGAAATTCAGCTTTGTGAATGACATATCTAGAACTGCTGGATAATATCATTTGTAGTTTAAGAGGTTACTGAAGTATAAATGCTACTTTTTATTCTACTCTTCAGGTCAACGAGATATTGTCTCACTATCCTTCTAATTACAAGCAATCTGCAGTTATCCCTTTATTAGATCTTGCACAACAACAGCATGGTGGATGGCTTCCTGTTTCTGCCATGAATGAGGTATGTTCTCATGTGGCATATTTAGATATGCATTTGTTTTATGAATAGTTATCACTACTGGAACGGTCATTGGTACAAATAGTTTGTGTCAGCATCAAAATCCTTTTTGAATCCTCACTTTTTTTGAGATTTAGATCTAATGCTAGTTCTATTTAGCCAAATCATTTTGAACAAATTAACCATGTTGAACTTTTATTCCTAGCCCCTTCACATAATTTATTCTCTGGATTGTTCAGTGCCAGCTTTTGTCTCCATTTCAATTTGTACACACCAAAATCTATCTGTTCAACTGTGTGTCATGCTATCCTCGAGTTGCTCACTTATTCCAATCAAATCTCACTATGTCTCGTCCTTCACTTCCATCCATTGAAAGATTTTCAAAGTTGCATTCACTTGCTCATCTACACTTGATGGCTTACACCCTAATAAGCGACTTTAGCACTAGCAAATCATTTATTTTGTATTCTTACGTCCTAACACTTACAAAGTGTCCATTACTAGAGATAACGGAGGATCACCATCTCACCGAGATTTGAGTTTGAGACCTCTAGCCCTAATATCATGTTAAGTCTCTAATTACCAATTGACCTAAGAGCTTAAGCTTGTTGATTTTGGCTAAGCAATAATTGTATATTCTTACTCTTACAATAGACAATAAGTGAAGATCTGTATCTAGTTGTTCTGACTCTTTTTCCTTGCCATAAATGTGACTCTTGCAACAGATCTTTTTATTTATCTTGTTTACTTGTGCATACTCTAGTGTTTTGCTTCCTTTCTGTTCTGAAGTGGACTAATTTATTGAGGCACTTGTTGTACTAGACCAAAATAGTGTTGTTGACAGTAGATGATTCACCTATTGATTCTGATCACGTTAAGAATAGAAGTTATGTTTAATGCTTGATTTAATTTATGCTCAGGTTGCAAGGATAATTGGAGTTGCTCCAATTCGCGTGTATGAAGTTACTACGTTCTACTCGATGTTCAATCGGACAAAGGTGCTTGCTTTTTGTTTATTTTCATTTATTATCTATTTTCTGCTAGGTTGGTTTTTCCTACAATACACCGGTGTGGCTCAAATATTCATGATTTTGGTACCGCACTGAACATAGAGGATGAAATTAAAGTTTTGATGCTTTACAGGTGGGTAAATATCACCTGCTAGTTTGTGGTACAACACCATGCATGATAAGTGGCTCACGTGAAATTGAAGAAGCATTGCTAAAACACCTTGGAGTGAAGCGAAATGGTGAGTAGTTTTGCTAAGCACATGTACTTCACTACCTTCTTCCTATCTTGTCAGCGATCGATTTTAATGCTTACATGTGGGGAGAAATCTGGATAACAACCATCAGAGGATCTGGATTATGATGGTTTGTTCGAAGCTGGAAAATCTTTTTTAACTCAAAAACTTTAATCTATCCAAAATTGACTCAATTTCATTGCGATTCCTAATGCACTCGAGGACCCAAGGTGGAGTTGATTCAACTCTACATTGACCCCGAGATTTGCAAATAAACTCCAATATTTAAATATTTACATATTTAAGATCACTATGTTCATGTTGGACACCCAAGGTTTTGCAACTCCTCAAATCAGATACTCAGCTTACTGTTGGGTTATTAATAATAGCTATAACGTTCGTCAGCAATGACAATTTCAAATTTAAACAATTAAAAAGATTTAGGCATCCTTTGCATAAATGGTCGTTGTACAAATTAATATCATATCCTTATATGGAGTAGAATGCCCGATATCGCTAAACAACTCAAACTGGACGCATCCATCACCCTTGATGTCCAATAGTAATGATAGTGTTCGTTTGAATTTTTTAGAAGATTTAGGTATCCTGGAATATTACAGTGTTGAATATGTGAATACTGTATATGCAATGTCACGTATGTATTATCCATTTAATTTTTTATAATGTATATAGAAGGTAATTAAAGTTTATGTATGTGTTTCTGAGTTTATCTGAAACGGTTTTCGGTAAAAACTCATAAGTAATGTATTATACATTACAAATTTAATTTACGATGATGTTAGTAATTCAGCTGGAAATCGAAAACATTAACTTCGAGTTGAAGCCGTCTTGCTCAAACTTGAATTTATGCCAATCCTCTTCTAATGGCATAACTTGTCTAACTTGCCTAGTGCATATTTACAGAGGTGACAAAGGACGGCTTGTTTTCAGTTGGAGAAATGGAATGTATGGTGGGTGCACTTTTAATCTTCATTATGATTTTTTTTTTAAAAAAAAATGCTGCTTTACCCAAATATTATCAACTTTGAGATGCAACACCTTTTAAGTTTTTATAAGCTTCCCATGATAACTTCATTCCGTTGTCCCCAGTTCTAGATTACAAATTATATTCAATTATCTCATATCATTCATGATTCTTTTCTGCATTCCCTCATTGTGGTTAAATCCAATAGGGTTGCTGCGTAAATGCTCCAATGATTGCTGTGGCTGATTACTCCAGAGGATCAGAAGGATATACATACAATTATTATGTTAGTTCTCCCCCACTTATCTTTGACTGATTGATGCTTCTATCCTTTGCTTGCCATCTATCTTGGTTTCGGTGTTTTTCAAGTTCATAAAAACACTATCTATAAGCATATATATATATATATATATATATATGTATTATAAGCTCCTAAGGTATTGGAGTTCTTGCACATTGGTCAACAAAATTAGAATTGATGCACGTACATCTCTAAGTAGTTTTGAGGTCGTTTGATACATTCATAATTTATTATGTTAATTTTATTTGAATTTTCAATTTATTCATATTTAATTATTGATGTACTTCCTTCTATGATGAGACTAAGTGATTTTGTAGGATATATAGCATTTTCCATTATAAATTAAACTTCTTCGTCCAATTAGACCAGTCATACTTTATCCCTATTTTATTTGTTCACCTAAACAACTATTGTGATGCAGCATTTAAGTAATTTTGTAGGGATATATTACCTTTTTCCACACCAATTATAAATTTTCCGTCAAATTGCATGATTTGTGCAATATAATATGGGACAAACAGATTAAACAACAATAAAAAGTTGAAACTAGGGATCTATGTGCTATTATTCAAATTTCACGAGCTTGCAAGAAACTTGATACCTCAGGGACCAATGAGCAATTTACCTTATGTATACTCTCTCTCTCACACACACACACATCCTTCTACTCATTCCACTAATCTGAACTGTTGCGTTCACTTAAATGTCAACAAGCATTTGCATATTCATGATAAACTAATTTTAATCACTCTTTAGTAGAAAATAGTAAATCACTCTTGTGCATTCTATGTCATTCTTTTTTTTCCCATTTAGCATCTAATAAAAAATAAATCAATCTAAAAATGCCTTGGGTCATGTATATCTCTAGTTTTTTTTTTTTTTTTTTCAAGAAAGTAGCATAAAACAAGTAATCTTTTGTCACAAAACATGATGTCTGTATGTTCCTACATCTTGTGTGCTGTAAGTATTTGCCGCAGTTGAAGATTTAGGGTTGCGGATGAGCCGTAGGTGGAAAGGAGGGCATTACAGTCATTTTATGGAAAGAACGGCATTGCAATCATTTTTTTAATCTTTCATGAAAATTGTCTAACCTTTATGATATTACCTCTTAATCTTAGGGACTTGAGTAATATTTACCCTGAAATCTATGTCTAACTCAAACTTTTGATTAGTAGTAAAAACTCGATATCCCTGAATGTGCATTTCCAGGAAGATGTAACTCCCAGGCGAGTCGTAGAAATTGTTGAGATGCTCAGAAGGGGAGAGAGTCCTCCAGTGAGTAAACTGAATTACTTGATCCTGATAAATCTCTCAATCTGAATTTCATTATTCTTTTATCAAATATTTGGCAGGTTGGTACTCAAAACCCTAATCGCATCAGAAGTGCTCCTGAAGGTGGCAATACCACTTTGCTGGGTGAGCCAAAGCCTCCCCCCTGCAGAGATCTTGATGCCTGCTGAAGTCCTCCTGCCTACTTATTTTAGTGAGTAATTTTATGAGGAAATGAAGCACACAAACTTTTTTGATGGCATTTTTTTTTCAGTGCTACATTAAAATTTAATTCAAATTTGTTACCATGCAGCAAAGATTTGATCATGCCTGTTGACATTTGACTGAATGAATTGTGTGACCTGGTCTTAGATAAAAATAAAATTTGGATTAGTGCTCTAATATTTTGTTTTCGAAATTTGACTGTAATCTATATTATATCAGAAGATTAAGTAAAACAATTTCAGTTTTTATCTAGAATTGCATAAAAATCATCTGGAAGAATACTTCAATCCCAAAATATATTACTAATACTTGTGGCATTACCTTTTTTGCATTTTCAAATTGCAGCAAATTATCATGTATAGCTACTTGTGCTGAATGTGAAATTAAATTGATTTGTTATGTAAGATTTTGTATGAGCTATGAGATAAAATTAATGGTTGTATTAAAATATGCATTTAACATGTGAAAATAACTGAAGTTTTTTCTATTAGAGTTTATGTTAGATAAAAATTAAAATTATTTTTTATTATTTAAAAATTAGGATAAATGCATATAGGTTGTTGGTGTGGTCTTAATGTTTTTTTACATTGGTATACAGATGTTGAATAGAGTATTTTGGTTCTTGGGATCTTAAAATTTTGAGTAAATTGCATTTAGTTCCTTGAGATCATTTGAGCATTTCATACAGGTTTATAATTTTTAAAGTCTTTCAATCAGGTTTTTGAGGTCAACATTAAATTTCAATTAGGTTTTTTTAGAAATTAGAATGACAAAAATATCTTCTCTTTTTCTATTCATGTGGAGGCTCTTCTTGTTTTTGAGGTCCTTCAGCCCTCTGGGGGAGGAGCGTTTGAAAGATCAGAGTTTTTGTGGAGGAGGATTCCCTTTTGTTGGGTCTTGTAAAAAATGTGCACATTGTTTCCTCTTCATAGCCTCGTAAGTTGTATCCATTCCAGCGACTTATGAGATCCTAAATTGTGTTTCTTTCGGACAACTCAGAAAGCATGACTTATGTGATTCCGTAAGTAGTGTCCGTCTCGCACGACTTACACCGCGTAAGCCGTGACTGCCCCAACGATTTTTGAAAAAGTCGTGTTGTTGGCTGCGCGACTTAGACTCCGTAAGTTATTTCTATAGTACGACTAATGTGACGTCGTAAGTCCAGACGACCACACGACTTAAGGAGTTGCATAAGTAGTATGACTAGCCGCTCGACTTACGTTGAAATTAAGTCGTGCGAATGTCAACACAACTTAAGTGACTTTGTAAGTTGACTTACGCATCTTAATAAGTCATGTTTCATGGCGCACGACTTACAGGGTCACGTAAGCATAAGTCATGTCTGGTCGCACGACTTACAGGATTGCATAACTCTAGTTCAGTCGCACGACTTACGGTAGAGAAATAAGTTGTGCAACAATAAACACGACTTATGTGACTCCGTAAGTCGTGTTTCTTGAGCACAACTTACGTGACTCCATAAGTAGTGTAACATGAGCATGACTTCAAACTCGTAAGTTGTACAATGCCTACATGACTTATGGGATTTAGTAACTCGTGTCTTGCGGCAAGCACGACTTACAGTTGAAATAAGCCGTGCGAAAATGTAAACAACTTATGTGACTCAAGCACGACTTATGAGTATGTAAGTTGTGCAACGTCTGCATGACTTATGTAAGTTGCATAAGTTGTGTAAGGTTTGCACTACTTAAACAATTTCGTAAGTCATGCTTTGTTTGAACGGCTTATAGACATGGTGTAAGTCGTGCCTGTTGCTACGACTTTATAACTCCATAAGTCGTGTTCTTGTGTACAAGACTTACGCGACTCCATAAGTTGTATCAATTCGCATGACTTACGAAGTTTCATAAGTCTTGTTTGGCCACATGACTTAGGGAGTTTGTAAGTCATGTATCTTGCGCACGACTTATGCAACTCTTTAAGTCACTTATCATAAACACGATTTATGCGACTCAATAAGTCGTGCATTGATGATACACGACTTACATTAAAGTAAGTCGTACATTTCTTGCACAGCTTATATAATTCTGTAAGTCGTGTTTTGTCTTCACAACTTATGTGATTAGTAAGTCGTCCAGATATCTGCACGACTTATGCGACACATATACAATTTCGTAAGTCATGCTCTTGATGCACAACTTATGACTCTGTAAGTCATGCAACGTCTGCATGACTTATATGATTTTAGTACGTCGTGTCCTTCAGCATGACTTACACAATTTCATAAGTTGTGCTTGTCTGAACCACTTACAAGACTACGTAAGCCTGTCGCCACGACTTTATAACTCCATAAATCGTGTTCATATGTGCATGACTTACGTTACGCGACTCCGTAAGTCATTAAGGGCATAATATACCTATTTGCAACACTTAACCAATTTTTTTTCTTCAGTTTCTTGCTATTTTCTTCCACTCAGTTTTATAAGCATAATCTATCTACTAAGATCTGATCTTGCACAAAACCCAAAAGACAGAAGAACTTTAGATCCATCATCAGGCAGCATTATCTCCAAAAGAAGAAGTATTGAAATTTACTAGAAGATATAGAGCCATAGAACAATTGAGAGTCAACAAACAAAATCAAACATGACTACACAGAAAATTAGGGAAAATAGACATGATTTTCCTGAAAATACAAAGCAACAAAGTGAAAGCAGCTAAAAAGAATTTATACCCAAACGTGCATTTTAGCCATTCCAGCTGCAGTCAGGCACACTGCAGGATCTTAAGTTGATTATAGCCTATCCTGAGGGAAACTTCGGAGGGAACCCGCTACTAGATGGTTCAATTTGTCTTTCGGTGCTATATTCAAGTCAGATGAATGATTTGCACGTCAGTATCTTTGCGGGCCTTCACCAGAGTTTCCTTTGGCTTTTTTTAAATCATTTTCCATTATCTCTAAATTCAGGCAATTATCTCATTAATTACATCAGGTCCCAGAGATTTAGCCCTCCTTTCATGACACCTACTTGAGAAAGGTTCCCAATGACCATAGATTACTGGCCATTTGGATTCTTTGGAACAACTTGATGAATTTAGTAAATTCTTTTAGGGGTTTCTAATGACCATGGATCAAATTAATCCAATTTTTACAGTAGTACGGTTGACTGTTTACTGACAGGCTGTACCTACTATTTCTTTTTAAGGTTCAATATCAACAATGCAGTTCATCCAATGATAAACCTGATTTGAATTATGGAGCTATGATACAATCAAACTCGAATCAATTAAATGTTGAATTGAATCGTTCTAATCTATACTTGGGGTTTATTACTCGTTTTTGTACTAGGGGTCTCGAGTTTAGTAGTATGCCCTATACCTGTCCTATTACAGGCGCAGGTCACGACGGATTAAACGGATATAAGTATAAATTACCACTTCTAGCAAGAATTTGATTTCGTAACATGTTTTGGGCCTATTGTTTGTAAAGTTAATTTTAACAAAATTAATGTTAAAATTAGATGATTTTTTTTTTTAAGTTGAGAATAATGTGAAATAAAATCAGTAATTGTAGTTCTTTTCTTTTTGTGAGAAAAAATGTGACATAAGTTATTTATTATTTTAATATTTATATTTAAGATGTGGAGTAAAATAATTTTTTATTTTAAATTATATATAATATAAAATATAATTAATTTATAATATTAAAATTTATTTGTGATATAATATAATTAATTAAAATTAATTTTAATTTAGTCAAATAAATGAGATTAATTATTAGTAAAAAAAATAGCATCAGTCGGTGCCTGGAATTCATACTCTGAGCGCGCACGAACTTAAAACTCCACATTTGTATTTTTATTTAAAAAAAAGCATATTGTAGATCACCGATTCACCATACTCCACAATATATATATATTATATTGATATTTTGATATAATATATAAATAAAATAAATTATGTATATTATAATTATTTAATGTTTACAAAAAAAATTTAAAATCATTTAATATAAGTAAATATTATATATATACTAAATATCTATGTTTTATAGATTGATATACAAAATGAAATATATGCATATATGCAATAATTAATTTATTTAAATAATTTTTTTATTCTACTTGAAAATTATACTGACATTGTGGTTCAATCTTGAGATCCCCTAATTTACAGGTAAGTTATTTTCTCATTAAACTAAAGGAGTACCATTATAAATATTCTTTTATAACATGTCAATATAGATGATTTTATTTTATTTATTTCATTGTTTAGGAATATAAATTAATTTTATACAGTGTTATTTTTTTCTAATAAAGTTTTATCTTAATGAAGTTTTATTAAAATAGTGACGTAGCTTCAACTTAATTTATTAAAAGTTACTCGATTAAAATATTTAAAGGGGCATTTGGTTCATTGTTATCTTGCTGTTATGTTATGTAATCTAGATGCCATGACATTTAGATGTCATCTTTTGACTAATAATTTTATAATCTAATAGAAGATTATTTATAGATGTCATTAAATCAAACAATTACTTTCTTTAGATAACATAACATAACGTCAAGATAACACTGAACCAAACGCCCCCTAAGTGATATCAGAAACTCATTTGAAAATAATTTTAAAATTTGAAATAAAATATTTTCAAAATTATAAACTGCATAATATAAATTTAGCCTTTTTTTTTAATTTGGATGAGTTTGACCTGCTTGTCGAGTTGAAAAAAACACTATTTTATTTTATTTTAAAATTTATATATTTATTTAACATATATTACTTTTTAATTAAATATAAATAATTTGTACTTTTATATATTAAGTTTTTCAATGTAAATATACACATAAATTGTCTCAATTATAATTAAAAAAACTTTAATATATATGTAAAAATATAAATATTGAGTAATTTTTATTTCAAATAAATTAATTTTAAATCTAATTTAAATTGAACAATGTGTAAGTGAATTTAAACTTCTAACCTTAGTTTTTTATTTAAAATATATCACATTTTTTCATTGAAAACAAATTTACATCATTTTTTATTTACATGCAGGCATCGCATTTTATATGTTTCTACCGTTAATTCTATAGTGGGCTAGGCCCTGCTATGCAAATTGCTATTTTAGCTATATTAAAAATTTTAATTTATTTAAAATTATTTTATATTTTATTCTATTCAAATTTTAATATTAAACAATCACTTTATTTTACGTATAATATAATTCTAAATAAATCAATCAATTTTATTTCATATAAATATAATTTTTAATATAATTCATTTGATTTCTTATTATACATGATTTTAAAATTTTTTTAAATCATGTTTTCTTCCAACTCAATTCTTCTTAAAGGATCAAAGTATAAGTTTGTCGAGTCTCCAACACGTGATTTCTGTTTAAGATGCTTTTGAATGCGTTTCATTAAAATGAGATACAAATTTGTGCTCTAAAATTTATGAGAAAATAAATTTTAATTAATCTCTTAGAAAATAAACTCACGATCGAGTAAAATTATCATAATGTGAAATAATAAAATTATACATAATTTTATTTTAAAATTAATTTGATATTTTGCACGATCATTAGTTTATTAACAAATGAGTGGGGTTTACTTAATAATTTAGTACGATGATTATATAATTGAGATGTCAAAGTACATTTAAATTAATTTAAAATATGTATAAATATGATTTGTTTTTCCCGTGGGCCAGATCTACGTGGCACCATTATTAATAAAAATGCGGGAGGCAAATGAAAGAATTTGGCTAAATTGTAATTTATTATTATTATTATTATTAATTATAAAAATTGTAATTTAATTTGAAATAATATTTATTTTAAGATATTATATAATTATCACGAAACAGAATCATGGTTCGACCAACTGGAGTTTGACATGTGGACGACTGAGCTGACGTCGTGGGACCGAGCCAGCCAGCTGTCATAGTGGAAAAAATTTTTTATTTGCATGAAAACGACGAGAGGCTCACAGCCTTCCACGTCGCCACATTTTTCTCCACGAATTTGGGTGCTCTTCTTCTTCTTCTTCTTCTTCTCTCTCTCTCTCTCTCTCTCTCTCTCTGCTTCTACTCAGCGGCGGCGGTGGTGAGGTACTGGCGATTCGCTCCTTCCTCTACTCAGATCTTCTCATCTTCCTCATTGCTCTTTTTCGTCTCTCTTTTGTTGAGCCGGAGCTCGTCGTCTTGGGTAATGGCGAGAGGTTTAATCTTCCCTGTTGTTGTTCTTTCTTACTTCGTCGGCTTGGACATGGATCTGTTAGCTTGAGCTCTGAAACCCTAATTTCCTTTTTTGTGCGGATAGATCCGAAAACCCTAATTTCTTTTATTTCTTTTATTTCTTTTTTAGTGATCGCATGGATTCATCTTTTTGTTATTCTGAATTCCTTTTATAAGTTTATTGGAATAAGTAGTAAAGGTTGGAGAACAAGGAAAAATGCAACCTTATGAGATTTTGATCGATGTTGAATGTCATGATTTTGAAGTGCGTGATTTTGTTAATGAAAATCTTGGCATCAAGAAGTGATATTTTGGTAATATTATTAATTATGAGGGATTTTTATGTCAAGCAAGCTTAGTTGTGTGAAGTTTGGAAGTTTTGCTTCTTTGGGATCAGTGATTAATTATTTCTTATTGCTTTGCTGCCCGAGAATGGCAGTTTTACTTCAATGTTTTCTTAAATACAAGACCTTCTCTGGCTCAGGATTTAAAGTGTTTTCCTTCATCCTGATCTTGATTGTGTACTTAAGGTTAACTTGATTAGGTTATTGGAGAAAGTAACTTGAGATGTTGGTCACTTGAGAGCTTAACTTCAGTGGGATTAGTTATTTTAAGTGATCCATTCTCTTTGAACCTTATGCATTAATTAGATATGACCTTAGGGATTGTTAAAGTTAATTTTATTTTGATGTGTGCAGCATAGGCAATAAAAATGAATTTTATTTTGAAAATTTTGTAAGATGTGAAGTAAAGTTGATTTTAATATTAGAGTTTGTGTGAGTGTTAAAATATTGTTAGTTTGAATATGTTAAAGCAAACAAATAGCCCCTAGGGATTGTTAAATCAAGTGAAGGACACATCGGATGATAGGACGTATTAGATCACAGAAAAACACAACAAAGTAAGCCTCGCATCTTTCATTGAAAAGTTACAAGAGCCTTTTTATTTCTTGTGGCCAGTTGCCATGTCCATGTACCTAATTTGATATGTGACACAGCTAGGTTGTTTCACACTTAGCTCGCTTTTTGGTGGGAAGTAGGAAAGGTTGGCTAGGATATCATGCGCAAATTTAAGTAATATACTAAACTTGAAAGGTATACAAAGGTTGTTTATGCTCGAAAGTTATTGGAATTTTAAAATCTAAATATACTGATACAAAATAAACTGCAAACTTAAAAAAGAGTGACTGAATATATTGTGAGTCTCAAGTTAAGTTCTAAGATTAAATTTTTAACTTGGAAGTTAGGAAATTTTAATTTTGTTAGAAGATTATGATTATGAAAATAAATAAGTATTTCATTTACTTGTGTTGAAGTGTGAATAATTAGAATTTATTTAAAAAATTATACAAGCTATTTTATGCAGGTAAAGATATGAGTTGATAGTTGTGGATAAACATACTAATGAAAATAAATAATTAAGTATCACATTTACTTGTGTTGAAGTGTGAATAATCAGAATTTATTTAAAAAATTGTACAAGCTATTTTATGCACGTAAAGATATGAGTTGATAGTTGTGGATAAACATACTAATGATAATGATGTTGAGGTGAATACTTTTTTCCTTTTTCATAGTAGTTGAGGTGAATAAATTTAGTGCTATAAAGTACTGTTCACTATTAAGGCAGTTATGTATATATGGTCCATAAGTTAGAGTATTGAGTGAGTATTTTTGCGCATAATATGCTCCATAAGTTTCATTAGAAGCAAGATTGAGTGAGAATTTGGGGCAAGAAATGGATAATAAGACAGTAACAAGAAGTTTAGTTACAAAATAAACCTCAAACTTATAAAAGAGCGAGCGAACATAATGTAAGTTTCAAGTTAGGGTTCTACGGTTAAAAATTTAATTTGGAAGTTAGTAAAATTTAGTTTAAAAGATTATGATTATGAAAAGAATAAATATCATATTTACTAGAAATCGAGTTGAAGTGCAAATAATCAAAATTTATTAAAAAAATTGTATATGTTATTTTATGCATGCAAAGTTATGAATTGATAGTTGTGAATAAACAAACTAGAGATAATGATGTTGAGGTGAATAATTTTTTTATTTGTATTTTTCGAGAGATCCATAAATTTTGTGGTATAGAAAGTTCACTATTAAGCTAACTACTAATTATTGAAAATATTCTCCATAAGTTAGAAGATTGAGTGAGTATTTAGCACATAACATGCTCCATAAGTTTCATTAGAAGCAAGATTGAATGAGAATTTGGGGAAGAGACGAATCATCTAGTAACAAGTAATTTAGGGCAAAAAGGGAAAAGAAAAAAAGTTATGGTGGTTGTTTAAGTACGTGGACACGTAAATTGCAACATGATTGATTAGAGTGAATACATGATGGTTATGATATTGGATATGGAGATATAATAAATGAATTTATACTACTTGATCTTGCATTAGCATATGACTTGACAATTGTAGAAACTTATGTTAAAAACTAAGAACGTTTAACTACCATTACATTTAGTTTATTTTTTTTAATAAGAAATGAAAAGAATTCTACTTTTTTAACGAGAATTCTACGAGAAAGTTTAACCAAATGACACAATATTTGTTATAGATTTTTTTTTGAAATTACTGAGAACTATCTAAAAATAAGATAAGATAGTGGCATTTGGAAAAAAAAATTATAATTCTAGACATAAATTATGGAAAAGAGAACTAATCCGGAATTAATTTAAAAAGTTAACTAAACGTGGGATAGAATTTAGGGTTGCATACAAAATATTGTTAAAAGAATCTAGAAATATATTGCTTCTACGTAAGGATACTCAATGAGCCAATAAAGATGATGAATACTTCATTAAAGAACATAAATAATTAGCCATTGGGTGTGTTTGTTTGTAAGGTTAAATTTAAGAAGGTTAAAATTTAATTTGGATAGAGATATTTTTTTATTGAAAGTTGTGAATGATGTGAAATAAAGTTAGTTATTATATTGGAATATGTGAGGGATGTGATATAAAGTTAGTTATTATATTGAAATATGTGAGGAATGTGATATAAGTTAGTTATTATTTTAGTAATATGTGTAGGATGTGAAATAAATTTAATTTTTAATATTAAATTTTATGTGTGATGTGATATGCCTGGTTAAAATTAAACCAGGTTAATTTTAAACTCCTAGGCAAACGGGGCCTTTTAATTAGCAATGCTATGGCTAGAGCATATGATGAGTTATATAAGATGCAAAGTACTACCAGATATGCCACTAGACAGATACAAAGAATTGAACAGCAGTTAACCCAGAAATCTATCAGGAAGATTTTAACAATTAGCCACAGAATAATTTGACCGTTACAAACAATCAGACAGACCAGCAGAATGCAACAGAACAGCAGAAAGCTTGGAACAGTTTCACAAAAACTAAGCAAAGATCAATATTGAGTTTAATTTACTTAATAAATATAATTTTTGAAAAATACTTTTGAATTGAGCTAAGTGAAATTTGAATTTAGTAGAGATAATATCAATATTTTGGAGTCACAAGAGAAGCGATAAAACTTGAGGAGCGTGGGGAGTGGATTAGGCGGAGAGTCAAGAGTCGAGCAAACCTATACTCTCCCTACAACTTTTTATAGGAACCAAAGCCGAGCAAACCTACACTCGAATTTTTATAGGATCAATTCTAACCATTCACAAATAAGAGTCAAGATGGGTGACTAGCTATCTAGTCAAAAGAAAAGAAAAAATAACTTGTACATAAGAAGATTATTACAATAAGAAGCAATAATACATGCACAAGTTTGCCAAAAGACAAACTCACAAAAGTCCTAAGAGCACTTAGCTACACACCCTTAAAATGAGAGAGTAAAAGAGAATGAATACTTGTAGGAAAAGATAAAATCAGAGACAAGTTCAAAAGTAAGAGATATTCAAACAAACTTGCTTACTTTCACCAATAAAACCAGATAAACCAAGGAGAAAACTCAAACAGTGCAGAGAACAAATTGCATGAAGAGAAAGGAGAGAGCTGAGAAGAAGATTTGCAGGAAATAAAATGGTTCATCTTCTTATCACTTTGTAGAGCACTTTGATCTCCTTTCTTAACGATCTCCTTCAAGAAAATTTGCAAGTTCTTGCCCAGAGGAGAAGAGAAAATTTCTTGAAGATGAAAGAGAAGACTTGGAATGGTAGCTTCAGCACACAGAAAATTTTTTCAAAGAGAGATCTAAAGGTTGAAACATATTTCACAACTAAATGGGACTTTCAATGCTCATTCATTGACTGGTCCATCCGTAAATATGTCTAGCACATGCCAATAGTGTCAAATAAGAGCAGGTATAATGTAGAGTGATACATTATCACGATTTGGTGCTGCCATGTCCATTTACAATGCATTACATAGTTGCAAAAAGACTTGGAAGTGCCTGAAAAATATTAACTATTGGTAAAGATCATACTTGCTCGAATCAAAGTTCGCATACAGAACACGTGCAATGTACGTCACAATTCATGCATGATTTATCACACTTGAACTTAGGATTGAGATAGATATGCATCTTAAGGATATTGTTGGTCTCATCAAAGCAAAATATAGACTAGACATTAGCTATATAAAAGCTTGGGATGCACGTTGGAAGGCAACAATATTCGTATTTGATGGCTGAGAGGAGTCTTATAAGTACTTATACATGTATTATGAAATATTGAGAGCAATGATGCCAGATAAATTTACTCCATAAATTATAATGTAAATTAAATCAACAAATTGTTCCCACTTATATAAAATTTCTTTTACAGGAACTATGTATTCTATTCAGAGGTTCGATACAAATGTATTTCAGAGGTTTTTCTGGAGTTTCAATCCATGTATTGAAGAATGGACATACTTCGGCCAGTTATGAGTATTGATGGTACATTTTAATAGGTAAATATCGTGTATTGACACCAACAATGATATATATTCACTCGCATTTGCATCCATGGAATCTGAAAATAATGATTCATAGACTTGATTCCTAATGAATATGTGAGATCTTATCAAGACATACCGGGGAACATTTATATATTATTAGTGATAAGTATGCAGGACTACTTAGAAGAGTATCATTGATCTTACCTTGGGCTCAACATCAACATTATTTATGACATCTGTGAGAGAATTTTAAGGATTTTGCTCAAGCATAAGTGTAAATGCTGTCAATACCATCTGTGAGAAGATGTATATTGCCGGTAATGTAGACTATTGGCATAGATTTAAATGATGATCTCAAGGTCGTCAAAGAAGACATTACCAAATAGCCTATGGATCATGATCTTCGCAAGTAGACACTACTATATGACGGCGGTATAGGCATATTTATACTAATTCGAATTCCTCATTCCTTGAGAAAGATTTGAATTTTTTCTACATGTTTTGTACAATGACTACAAATATCTTACAATATTTTAACGGTATTCATAAACGTACTCGTGGTTTGTTAATACAGGTATCAGTTTGTGCCATGCACTATCACACCATCAGCCTTTTTTTAAAAGGTAACAGGACACCAAAGTTTGGCTATCCGAAGCCGCATTGTCATTTATACCGAAAATTACAAGAAAACTGGATTAAATAAATAATGATTCTAAGTAATGTAGCTCTACGTGAAGAATTAGCAAGTTTGAAATTGAGATTTATGATTACTCGCTCAATAAAGAAATTGTGACTGTCGATGGTCATAGTATATATTATTGTACATGTTTACGTGCATAAATCGACCATCGCCCATGCATGCACATGATGGTGGCAATATGTTCCTTGTGTTTAGAGTGGGCTAGTGCTATCTCATCTTGTTATAGCATAGTTAATATGCAACCCAATTTTTCTCTGTTCCGGACAATAACTACTCGATGCCATTAGATGAATCTCGCAGTATAATGGAACTCAGTCCACTAGGAAAGGTTAGGAGACATAGCAGACCTCAAAGTTGCCATGTAAAAAACATCATGGGCCAAGCAACAAGAGTGGACTAACGCACTTGTAGTTATTATAGCAATAAAGGACACAATTGATCGATGTGCTAAGAAAATCTAAAGAATAGATGGTAAGTCATGTCTTTTTCTTTACAATTACAAACTTATACTCAATGTTGAATAATTATATTTTATTTGTTTCAAGACATAGAAATGGGACTCGAGGAAGGTGTGTGAATCGCAACATATAAAGAGTTATTATTGTAGTGTTGCTGCTGTTAATTTTCTAAAATATGTGAATAACTTGTATAAAATGAATGAACGCAATTTGATGAAGTTATAACAATTGTTAATTCAAATCATTTTGTGGTTATGGTAAACTGAATCTGAAATTATAAGTATTTGATATGAATTATTTGAAACATGGTAAAGCACAAATGTCGGAAAGAAAGCGAGGAAAGGAAGTTGCTAAGGATTACTATCAGATAAAGAGTGAAAACGAAGAATGGGATGATATAGATGACTCTTATCTATTACACGTCTTCAAAGATGTTACTGCGAATTTCAGCCGACAGATAATCTACTAGACATACATTTAGAGACAAGTGAATGAAAATAAATCCAATCAATGGGCAATGAAAAACTTGAATGTTGTTACACCATTAAAAACATACAAAAGAGAAAACAGTTTCTTGTACTTAAACAAGACACTGCTGCTTGGACAAATATTACTGACTCATGTTTGCTTAAAACTTATCGTGAAGTTGCATTTAGTGATATTCAACCTACAGTGGATTCAACAAAGACGATGGATTCACACATTGAATGGAGCGAGATTAAAAAAGATGTTGCAAAAAGTTGAAGTGAAAGATCACATTAAAAGACAGTTAGAATAGACTGAAGAAAGTATTGCAATATGGAATATCGAGAAATTAACTTGTAAATATGTAGTGCCTAATTTGTATTTGTTTTATTAATAATGTATAGACAGTAATTTAATATGTTCAATAATGAGAACGACAACCTTCATTACATAAATCAGTTTCAAGATACATAGTGCTTAATAAAAGAAAAAAACTATCATATTCCTCTACAACGTAGAAGTGCATCGCTCTCGGGTGTGTACCTATCAGGAGCTAGTCATCGCCTTCGCACGAGATCAGGTGGGTCTGGCGTATTAGTGTCATCATCCGTCGACCAATCACCGTGTGCAAGATCATCAATTGTATACTGTGTCGTAGGAGCAAGTGCAGATGACTCGACATCATACTGCGTAGATGGACCGGCATCGTACTGCTGTGTTGATGGACTGGCACCGTACTACGTAGATGGTCAGGCATCGTACTGCATAGGGAGATGCGATGATGTCGATGCACCATCATATGGATCGAAGTAAGGTTGCAATGTCATAGTCCACTAGGATAACGACGACAAATCCAATAGTGATGAAAAGTAAATCGGCTGCACAAATACGTTAGTGGAGAATCATTGATCATAGGCATTGTGAAGAGAGACAAGTGCAGATCAGAATGTAGCCTGTGAATCAGTGCGCTGATATCGTCACGGTGAGTGGTCCAATCTATGCTGGCTCCTGGGATCCAGCACGATAGTGTGATGGACAGCATGAGATAACTCCTCTTATTTATTCGTATAAAATAAGTTAATAATGCATGTAAATATTAAAAAAAATAATTATAAAGACAGCAGTGAGATCTACAAAGCTTCAAACGAATAGCGCGTACAACTGATAAGATTTAGGCTCAAATGGATCAGAGTAAACTGGGAACAAATGAGTAAAGGTGTAATAGCACTGCATGTATAATAAAAGAGCGTGTGAGTTATTGTTACTTATGACTCATGGTGTTTTGATATGTTCAAGGTCTGCACGATAAGCCCATATCTCAATATAGTGGAGGTGTTTCACAAGCCAATTGTGGCTAGGTTTCCCTCTAGCGTCACATGACATGGTCTAGTAGGTGGAATCCCTCCTCAATGGAATCAACAGGGAAATGCTGCTAATAACCAAATTATCCATGACACGCTCTAGTAGGTGCCACTCTACGTAAATCTACGAAATCAGTAGCACTCTAGATTGATATATTGCAACTCCCTTACGATCCAATACCTTTAAGATCTCAGATCTGTACGATGTCCACATAACCTGACTCTGTCGGAGTGTGTCAAGCTTATTTCTGTAGAATGCTGTCATGCGCTATAAAATATGAGTGATATGTCTCTTTATATACTTAGAATAAGATTGAAGGTAAGTAAAGAATAATTAATGAATAAAAGTTTGTATATATGGAAAATAAAATATACCTAAATCCAAGCGGCTGCCCTATGCACACATCTATCGGATGAAGCTATCTCTCTAGTCTGCTATTATGGAGACACTGTCGATGTGGAGACACTCCTTGGACCACATCTAAAGTAGATGAAGGTAGCCTGTAGGGCTGTTAATGATTCGATCTCTAATCGATTCGACCTCGGCTCAAGATTGAATTGAAAGTTTTCGATTCGATCTCGATTCGATCCAGAGAATGAACGAGGAGAGATCGATTCGATTTTGAATCGAGCTGGGTCTGGCTTATTTGTTATCGATTCAAACTCGAATTGAGCCAAAATCGATCCAATTTTCGATTAATTTTTTTATCTTTTATATAAATATTATGTATAAATATATTTGTTCATTCAATCAGCTTAAACTATAGCTATTCACTTTGATTTATTATTTAAAGATAAAAATAAAAAAATAATTTATAATAAATATGATTTAAATGATTATACAGAAAATTCTAATGAAAGTCTAATGAAGTCTTTCAGTAGACTATTGAAAAAACTACATACTAAATCTAGTTACATATATAAATATATTTACGTAATATTTTTTATTTTTTTAATTGATCTGATTTCTAGTCATCTCGATCCGATCCTATGTCGGCTCAAGATTGGATTGATGAAATTTCCGAGCCAAAAAAATGGCTCGTTAGTTGGCTTATTTAGATCGAATCGAGTTCAATTCAATTCAAAATTCGATTCAATTTTCGAGCGATCTTCTATCTTCGAGCAAAATTAATAGCCTTAGTAGCCTGCGATCATTTGGCATGTCGGTGCTATAGCCAGGGAGAAATGTCTATAAAGATGGGCTAATATAGCGTCACTGATTGCATACTGGCTAAGGTGATCAAGATCCTCTTATATAAGCAAGTGCTGCAAGTGTATCTCGCAACCAAACACATTCGAATGTAAGAAGCATCCCAACCCATACAAGATATATGCACGGACACAAAACATAGACTCGTGATCAAGCAGATCCTCGTATGACTGCCAGAAAAATGCTACAACAAGAAACACAATGGTATGCATATCTGAGCTCTTTTCTGGCCCATCTTGAACATAACAGTCTCCGGAGCATTGCGTGAATTCTGATAAATCTGATCTGCAGCTGGATGCTGTCTCAACAACTCGTCACAGCAATCCGGCCATGTCTCCTATTAGTGCAAAATTCCCACTTGTGGATGACCAACAAAAGGAAGACCATCTATCTGAATGTCTAGGAGAATCGCTATATCCTGTAATGTGATGGTCATCTCTCCAACAGGCAGATGAAAAGTGTTGGTCTCTATCGACCATCGCTCAACCAATGTCGTAATCAAATAATGATCTAGCCGATTAAAACCTAAGAATCGTTAGGATCCAAGACCAAGCTGCTGCAATGTATGAATGAGACGGGGACAGGTGATTGGCCAATCCCTCAGCATGTGAAGATACGCTGCAGGCTCAAGTGTGCATGCTTGGTTAGAGTGAGCAGCATGATGAACACTGTGTAGATGCTCCAAGGATAGGTGTATTTCTGATAGAGGCTTCACATGCATCTCTTCCTTATCACTACGTCCTTGACCACGTGCCATGTCAAGCCTATGAAGTAATTTTGGTTAGCTACTTTTAATACATTTGATAAAAATAATTTATAAAATATTTAATTTACATACCTTGGGCTATAAAACTTGAAATGTGACTAACGAAAAACACAACTTGCTGATCAAAAATATGTTGGTAGGCAAAAATTGGGCAAGAGAGGTGAAGAGAGTTGAGAGTAAGAGAGAATGAGTGAGAGAGGTGAAGTGAAATGAGAGGGGAAGGTAAAAAAAGGGTGGGTATATATAGCTAATGGTCGGTTAGACCAGAGTTGCCTAAACTTCGGGTGACTTCAGCCAACGGTCCACCCGACTGTTGGCGTCACAACGATTCATTTGACCATTGCGTGGTTCGGGCGACTCCAGTACTGGTCAAACGACCGTTACGGCTTTTTTTGTTTTTAATTTTTTGAAGTCGCTTGAACTTTGGGCTTTTAAAAATATGTCTATTCTTAAATTTTTTTCAAATCACGTTTAAATTATTAATCAATTAATTAATCACATTTATTATAAAAAAAATTGCCATGAATTGAATTCACCCACAAAGCCAACTGATCTTGTCCATAATTTACAAGCTTAAGCTTTTAAGATAGTTGTTTCCAACAGATTTACACTGATTACTCTGCCGTGCAATTGACTAGGGCCAGAGGACAGTTCTGATAATGTGAGGCCATCTTATTCTCTAGAAGTTGAGAAAGCAGCAAATCCTCAATTTATGCTCAACTGGTCCGCAGAATTTAGCTGGAAATACCCCTGTAATGTGTCATGCTTAGCAATGGTGTCATCTTGTCAAAATCCAGAATACATCGATGAAACTGATAAAAAGCTAAACGCAGCATCAACCGCAGGAAATGAAAACAGAAACCTGAATTCATGTCAAAGAAATTGGTTTAGCATGGATGGTTCCATTCGATCTTGTGAAAAAGGAAAGGGCAAAGAACCAATTGCTTATGATGTAGATGATACTGGAAGCACCTCAAATAAGAGGGAGGTTAGCTGTAATAGTGTTGAAATTAGTAGTAGCAAGTGGATTATTTTAAAAGGTAAACGAGCAAGGGTTGATGATTCAGAGTCAGAAATGTTTATAGAAGGTAAGAGATTGAAACGCCAGAGTAACGGAAACCATGTGTGCTCCTTATCGAGACAAGATAGTTCTTTCATGAACTGGGTTAAATCTATAACCGGTGGATTAATCAGGCCCTATGATGGACCTATGAAATCTTTCCAGCATTCATCTCAACATGTAAAAGGAGGTCTCTTTGTTCTTCCTGATTCAGAGGAGAATAAGAAAATGCTTGGTGTCTTTCAAGCATCACTGCATCAATCTCTCTACCTTCGTCATTTCAGTATTGATAGCATCAATCATCAAAAAACGGTTGTTCCTCTCAAAGAACAGAATGTAGGTTCCCATGAAATCCATGAAAGGGGTGTTTTACCAATCGAAATACGTCCCTCTGCCAAAATCGGCATATGTGCTATTTGTTCAACACCTTGTGGAAAAGCCAATTATAATGCTAATCAACCTTGTGCTGTTAACAATGTCCACTGTACAATCGTTGAAAATAAAAAGGTGATGGGTGTGTTAGATAGCTGTGTTGAGTTGACACGAAACCGAAGAGATCCATTTTCGAAAAGTTTATGGATAACTCGGCTTTCTGCAAAGGTTTCTTCACCCAAGAAATTTTGTAACCACCCAGATGACAGTCTTCCTTGCATGAATGCTCAGACATATGGATCGAGCACGAATCCAATATGCAAATCAGTCTCTCATGCTGTTTCTCAGGGGATTGTGAATGGGAGAGTATCTTTGCGCGATTGTAAAAACTCATTCTCAATGCTTTCATCCTCTTTCAGGAGATTGAATTCCTTGAAAGAAATCAAGCCAACAAAATTCACTGATGATGGTGCAAATAATGCTGTTGGCTTCAATGTACCTGAGAAGAAAGATGAAAACCATTCCTCTGCTAACCATACTGGAACCATTGTGCTATTTTCTGGAGGTAAGCAGGATAATCATGAAGAGAATGTAGCTGAAAGATCTGAAGATGTGATACCTTCAAATTTTTATAGCCACAGAGATTCACTTCTGGGCCTTGTGAATACGAATTTACATATGAACCGTGTTGAGAATTCAGATAAAACGGATAAGTTGAAGGTGGCAGCTTCTCGCTATTGGAATAGTAAGTCTATAAGATCTCAAATCAAACCATTCTACAGGCAGTTTCCAAAAGCAATTTTCAAAGCTGTGAGAAGGCTTCGACTATCACGCCGAGATATTATAAGGTAAGAATATATGGACATTTGGTATTATAATAATTCGATAGGGGCTAGTTACTATGCAAGATGCTTTCATTTATCAAACTCTTGTTATATGCTGATAGACTGCTGCTAGCCTGCAAGATATCATGCTATTTGTGTAACTAATAGGTTTCTTCCCTTCCTAGTGTCAGCACGTGGAGAGATTCTTTAAGTCTAATGATATTAACAATGGCAAAATTCTGATAGTTTGATCGTAGTCCAAAGAAGACATGAAATAAGACTAACTTGTGAAATACGACTCTAAAGCAGTCTCCAGGTTGTTGGGATTATATGACGCCTGTGGCTGAAGAGGGCGGGGAGTGATCGCCGGGTGATGTTCTAAGAGAAAGAAATTACTGAGGCAAAGTGCGACTTCTGGCAGGCTTCTAGGCTGATATGGGACGGAAAGGGAAAGAGATCCTGAGCTGTATAAGTAGATAATGTGATCTCAAATAGTAAAAGTGCCTTTTGGGGCAAAACCGTGAGGCTAGTGATGGAAAATTTCGTAGTTAAACGTGCTTGAGTTGGAGTAGCATTAGGATTGGTGACCTCCTGGGAAATACTCAAGCACACAGTTTTCTTAAAGCCAAAACAGACAATACCTCTACAATGAGATCACGGGATGTTAAAGATTAGGTTATTGATGATGGTGAATATATAAATGTAAATCATGATTAATTATTTGTCTCTTTTGGAATATCAACAGTTGGATGAAATCATCAGCTCCCCATGTCAGTCTTAATGGTTTTTTCTTGCGTCTGCGGATTGGAAAATTGGAAAAGGGATCAGGGAAAGCAGGCTACCATGTGGCTTGCATTAATGGTAAGCTCCTTGGATTCTTAGCTCTGAATGATTTGCTTTGTTGAAATTTCCATTAAATTGTTTTTCATTTCCAGGTTCAAGCTGTCAAAGATTCATTTCTGTATCCATAAGAAATTCAACACACTCGATTAGCTGCCGCTTCATTTCCAACAATGATTTTGATGAGGTATACATGTTTTAGTTTGATTTGTGTTTTACTTTTCTGTTTGTGATTTACGCTATATATTCTTGAATCGATTCAAGTAACGTTTCCAATAGCACTTCCAAGATTGCATCAGCGATTAGGGAGACTTACATTATCAAAACAATAGCTTGCCACAAAGCATATGATCTAGTGGACTCCATCAAGTCTTCTTTTTTGAAGAACAATTTCTTCATCAACTTCAGCATCTGTTGAAAGTTTGTAACAACTCACAAGAATTCTAGTCAAAATAAATTCTTAGAATTCACCATTAATAGCTAATCGTAGCTTCACTCTTGGGCCTCACATCAAGGTGCGGTCGCAATAAAATCTTTGTACCTAACTATGAACACCCTGTTGTAGGTTTGCTTTTTGACCACTCAAAGTTCCAGTTGAAACAATGTTTTGATACTTCATCACTACTAATGTTCATGGCTCTGTTCCTGAATTTAGACCAAAGCTCTGGTTGTAATGAAACTCGTAAACACAATAAAACTGGACATAGTTCCGCCTTGAATTTTATGAAAGAATGCTTAATCGAAGTGTCAAAACCAAAACAATATGACTATTGTGGAATAGCACTACTCGACACCATGACACTTAAATATTCATCAAAATAACCATTTCAACATACACATGAAAGAGATCATCAGTGGAAGATTTCTTTCATCATAATAAGTCTTTATTCTAGTATGAGTTTCAAAATCTAGTACAAGGTCCCTTGAGGAAATGTCAATATTATATGCAATAATCATTCTTATTACAAATACAATTACTTCATCAACAAAAGTTGATTGCTACTCAGAATTATACATTTGTCATAGAAGATTCTCGTTAGAGAGGGCTATTGACCTCATCGTCGCCACCAATCATGGTAATCAACGACTTTTTGGAGAGGACTAAAAATTATCAAAATTTTAGATTGTGGTTCATGCTCGAAAATGGCTCTATATAACATCTCTAGATTTTGTTGATGCATTTCTGGGGAATCAGCTCCTCAAGGTCCATACATGGGACAAGCTCCTTGGCAGTCAAGGCTAAGGCAAGACATTCCCAACTTTTATGATTACATTTTTGATGAGGCTTAACATGTCTTTTACTCTTTGGCATCAGTTGCCTTACCCCGCTTGAGCCTATTTAGTGAGTTAACTTTATTTTAATTTCTTTCTTCAACCTGAACTTGGGCAGCCTTTAGAAATTCAATAACATCATCTTTTTTGCTCAGATTCTCCTTTGACCATGTAGTTTTTTCAATGGTCATGTCGTATAATATCGACTTTTCCTTGTGGACCCTTTTCTGCTTCTTGGATTGTTTCTTTCTATTCTTTTGGGTTCACCTTATGGAAGAAATGGCCTTATCCTTCTCCATCGAAGCAGCAATCTTTTCATCCAATATTTGTTTCTTTGCTTTGAGGAGCTAAGATAACTACAACAATAATCAAGCCTTTATCCCATTAGATAGGGTTGGCTACATGATTCTTTGTTTCTATTGCACTCTATCAAATAATAAATTCTCATTTATCTCCAAGTATATAAAATCTTTTTTAATAGTTTCCTGATGTGTTAAAAATTTCTTCCATTTGATGCTCGCTCATGGCAAAAAGTTCTTCGCCTTTCCCCTATTGCTTGCTTGCCTCTACAAGAACTACAATATACATAGGGGCTTGCACATATAAGAAGTAAACAATTAAATTTGATAAAATGATAAAAGAGCATCAAAAAAGTTATTTACCTTCAACAACTGTTGCATTCTCCTT
Source organism: Apostasia shenzhenica (assembly GCA_002786265.1). Classification (NCBI taxonomy): domain Eukaryota; kingdom Viridiplantae; phylum Streptophyta; class Magnoliopsida; order Asparagales; family Orchidaceae; genus Apostasia; species Apostasia shenzhenica. Next base: position 64,765 of record KZ451908.1, read on the forward strand.
ATATGGTTGTAAAAGGTGAATCTCCTTTTCATATGTTCAATCTTTGCTTGGGTCAAGGGGAAGTAGAGCACCAAACATTTCACTCAAACTCCACCTAAATGAACTTGGTAAGGAATTAACCCTCAGCTCAAACTCCCAAAGTAAAATTAGTTATCCTCCCTCTAACTACCTTGAATGGATCTCTCTCTTTCTCTAAGCGAAACTCTGTCCTCGTCAATTTTGATATCACCAGAGTTCTCATTAAAAAAAACCTGGTTGAATGATTATTTTGAAAAAGGGTTAACACATTCATTTCTCTCCACAACCCCTCGCCCAATCCTTTGAACGTAAGGCTCGGGATTACTCTAATCTCTCATTTTCATCAAGTCACTTTTGCGTACTTTTTGTAGGAAGGATTGTCGATAATGACTCTTTAAGTGCTTTTTGACAATATGTTTTTGCTTCTTTGTGGAAGTTGCATCCTCATCGTGCGACTATTCGTCATCTTTTTGGTCTCTCCATCTCCATGAAACCATTTCTCCCCAGCATCAAAAGATATTGTGTCGACCATTTTTTTCTGAATAGTGAGCTACTTTGGCACAAGTAAAGCTCCTAAAATGCCAACTTCAAAAACGATTCCTTGAAAATACAATAAAGGCGATGAGAAACACATCTATGTAAATCTTGATCTCAATAGTAACCTCAGTCATATAGTTGTTAAGGTTCCTACGCTTATCATTGAAACATATAATAATACGAACAATAGATCATATCTTGTAGGCTTGTAGTCAAAAAATGTAGCAAGATCCATTTGAACGGGGCATTCATTATTGTATGTTGTTCCTTTTAAAATAGAAATTTATCGACAATTGTCAAATGAAGATACATCTCTAAAACTTGGGTGTCTTTACATTTTAATACCAAACAATCCTTGAGACATGGGTTTGTGTCGCGCTTAAAGATGGACTAAAGTCACCGTTTTTATCTATTAACTCTCTCTTCTCTGTAGCAATCAAGGACTGCCATTTTAGAAGAAAATGTGGAGGAGAAAACCTTAAGGCAAAGAAATGAGGACCACATAGATAAACGTGAACCCTCATTTCTTCGTTTTAAAAAGTCAAATGATGATTCAAATTTATAATAAATCTTAGTTTTCCAAAACATGCATGGGTCTGCCATCTAGCTAACATAATTTTGCCTCACTTCAACTGAGGGAGCATAAACAATCATGGCACACAGCTCTTTAAATTCCAAATAAATAAAAGGAGGTTTTAAGATTATCTACTTCACCATCGAAAGTCATGCAAACAACTATATAATCATTTCATTCCAACAAAAGATCACATTTTGATTTGCTATAAGCAAAGTTACAGAGAAACGAAAGAAGACCTCTAGTAATGAAACCCTAATCTTTCATCAAACCTTTTTCATCCTTCTTATAATTCGTGTCCCTAAAAGAGTGGGCTGTGTTCTCGTAAGACTTTGATAGATTATCAAAGTTTATTGATCTTTTCTTCTTAGCTATCATCTATTCTTTCACACTAGTGGTCTCAGCCTGTAGTTGAGCTAATACAAAGCTTGAGCTCTCTACTCACCCTAGTATAGAGCTTATTTGTCTTTGAATATATGGTGTTGAACTCTTGCAATGATTATTAGATCTCCCTTTGTAGATTGAGATTCTCTTAATTTATTCTAAAAAATGATTTGCTTGCAAAGGTTAGCAACAATCCCTTTGTGTAGATCCTTGTACATCTAATTAATGTCCTCGATGTTTCTTTTCATCATCACCTTGTTGAGTTGAATGATCCTCAAATTACTTTGCACTACGGTATCATTTTGCGGCGAAAACACATCACCAAAAAGATCATCTTCATGATGATTTTCCCATAGGTGGAAGGAAAAGTATCTGTGAACAAACACTCATTGAGGAACCTTTAATTGAAACTTTCTCCTTAAAATCCTAAGAGAGCTATTAAGGGATTGGTTGGCAACATCCAAAGAATCTCCAAGAGGAGTCTCACTAGGGACATAGGCACTGCCACTAAATCAGTGTAGTTAGACGATTTATTGTGAAATATAACTAAAAAGAAAGACCGTCATCGAAAACTCTCCCTAAAGAGAGGCACTTTTCTTGCTTAGATCCCCCTCTGTGTGAACATCATTGAGAGAATTTGGAGTGAAGTAATCAACAATTATAAGTTATAACTATTTAAACCTTGTCTCCAGGGGATGAAGATCGATAGCTGTCAAAGAGACAAACTATATGGTCTTTCTCACTTTAGCAATCTCAGAATTGTCTTCATGAACAGTTGGAACATAGTTCTCTACTTCCTTGAGCCTCATTCATCAACAATTGCCTTCCTCAACTTCAGCTGTTTTATGATCGAAAGCACTGGTGAAATTTGTCGTTGCTTCCAAGATGGAGGAAGAAGACCGTGCATCCTCAGAAGTAGCTTCGTCATCAGAAGAAGCCATCACCTAGTAGAATTGAGAATCCATCTCCTTTGCCCGCTTCATGTCTTTTGTAGACATTTGAGCTTCTAGATTAGCCATCTTTTTTTTCCCATTCTAGGAATTACTTTGAAGATAAAGGAGCCTCTATCCTCCACACAAAAGTCCTTGGTTCGGGGAGTAGTTTTCCATCACCATTTTCCTTTTAGTCAAGGATTTCTTCAAAGAAAAGAAGAATGCAAAGTAGGAAGAAAAAATTGAAATTCAAAAAATATAAGTGCCTAGTACACATGAATGTGACGCCTGATGAATGTTGGTTCCAGAAGACCATGATATCATCAGCACCATACACATCAAACAAGATCAAAAAACCGCGCATGTGGCAGAGTAAGAACCTTTGATCACGCCCTTTTCGATAGACCAAAAATTATGTCTAAGCCCTCTTTCTACTTACAATAACTCCTTTGATCATGCATTCTTTCAACTAGCGAAGTGATGTTTAACAAAGAATAATTTCAATCTAACTCTCAAATCATAACGTCAGGTCAAACCATAAATAACACAATGTTTAATAGTTACAAATTCCCTAAAGTATAGATAATGACGATCATTTAACTGACATCAATTACTAGCCATTACAACCAAGATCTGCAAACAGTGACAAACATTCATCACAAAATCTCCTCACTCATTGCAAGGATCGTTGAAGCCCATCAAAAAGCATATAAATACATGTAAAACTCAAGACTCCACCTCTTATGTTAGAATACAGGATTCTGAGTTCTCTACTTTCATCATAACACTCAAGGCTCCGCCTCTTATCATGAACCTCTTTCATAATGCTCTCTCTTCAAGTCGTCGAGCAGCTCAGCTCCCTTTTTTTACCTGATTAAATTTTCCATGCAGACTTACATTGCTTCTTTTCTCCTTTTATTCTTGTCTATTGCATCATCACCCATGTAAAAAGATCACGTCCATCCGACTAGTACTCTCGATTATTTAAATGTGTGACATATCATTGTCATTGGGCACTCCATCATTTGAATGTGTAGCAAGTGTTCAAGATTTGTCTTCAACGTTTCTTCTTCTGGCTCAACAGGATGAGCTGAAGTCCTGGTGGCTTGAAAATTTACGCAATGGTAGTGAAATGCCCTCAGCAGAAGAGCTCCATCAGAAACTCCAGCTCAGAATAAAGTTTGGTTTCTAAATCTTTATGCACATAATAAAATATATATATATATAATTATAATTATAATTATATATATAGTGCTGTACATATAGATCATGATGAATGAAGATTAAATTTATTTCTTGAAAATGAATTATATTTTTAAGGACTTCATGCATAACACTTAAAAGCTATATCTTATTTCAACACAAGATCATCTCTATTTGTAGTTCTACGTTCTTAGATGCAGTGAGGAACATAGTTTACTGTCACTGTAGTTTATGAGGGTGAAAATTGTAATGATGCATTTAAATAAATTATTAATATTAAGAATTGGGTCTAAATAAATATGTTTGGAAAATAGTTATTAGGTTTCTCAATTTTTAAATATTTTCTTCATATATCAATAATTAAAGTCAACTTATTCAAAGAATCAGTTGGTTGATCACATCAAGATTGATCTGATCTTGTTGTTAGAAACTGACCTGATAGTAATCCTTCTAGAATGTGACCAGTTCCCAATGAACTAATTATCCTTCTAGAATTGGTTTCTGTAGTTTTTTTTTTTATCAAAAAAAAAAAAAAAAACCTCTTGTTGGACTTCTTATCTTAATAATTCCTACAACTTGATAGAGGAGAACATTATTAATTTCATTTTATTATCTGGGTAAATTAGTAATAAGTCTTTACAATCTATTTATAATTATATTTTAATTTATATTTTTTAAAATCTTTAATATCTAGTTAACACTAATTAATTTTTTTCTAGTTTTTTTATACATTAACTTGATAAGTATTCATTGGAGCAGATCTCTTTCAATTTGAAGAACATTATTAATTTCATTTTATGTTCTTGCATGTATAGGGCAAATTAATAATAAGTCCTTATAATTTATTTATAGTTATACTTTGACTTATATTTGTAAAAATATTTATATTTAATTAACAGTTATTAGATTTTTCTAGTTTTTTTTATCTTAATAATTCCTACAACTTGATAGATATCCATCTCTTTCAGTTTGAAAATTATTATTAATTTCATTTTATGCGTGTGCATGTTTAAGGTAAATTAATAATTATAGGTCTTTACAATTTATTTATAATTATATTTTAGTTTATAATTTTTAAAATCTTTAATATCTAGTTAATAATAATTCTAGTTTTCTTATCTTAATAATTCCTACAACTTGATTGATATCTCTAAAGAGAAAATTCCCTTTCAGTTTGAATAACATTATTAATTTCATTTTATGTGTGTGCATGTACAGGGTAAATTAATAATAGATCCCTACAATTTATTTATAATTATACTTTGATTTATATTTTTTAAAATCTTTGACATCTTAATACTAATTAGATTTTTCTATTTTTTATTTTAATTTGATAAATTTAAAAGTTAAATTATTATTTTAGATGAAGATAAAGTAAAATTTGATTTATTAATTAGAGAAAATATCTTCTATTAAGTGTTTTAATTAATTCTAAAAAATTTATTTGTATTTTACTTCAATTTAGAGAATTTTTTTGATTAATTTAAAAATTAGAGAGATCTAATTGCACATAAATTCAAATTAGAGACATTTAATTACTATTAATCCTTTTTTAAATCATTCACTTTGGATAGTAAAGCAAAATAGGAATCAAATAGGCCCTTAATTGGTTTTAATTTAGGGACTCGAGTATAAAATTATAAAAATATGAATAAAAATTGTAGATAAATTGTAGAAATATATAAGTAATTTGCTCTCTTTATATGTGTGTGTTGTGTTAATCTTAAAAGTGAGATCATCATGTGGTAAATTAATTTGTAAGTTCATCCCCTTATAGTATTTGAGTAATTAAAACTGTGATTGGCTGGCTATTTGTATAGCCAATCACAAGTGGAGCCTTGAACTTTTAAGTTTAGACTTTTTCAGAGTTCTTATGTGCATGAGTCGGTACCACACAACCGATTTACCGCGAAGTCGACACGCCTTTTCGACCAAGGACCAAGCGCACTTCCTTGCAAAAGGAAAAATAAAAACACGAGTAACAATTTGTTTAGCTAGGTAAAAAATATAATTTACGAGTAGGACTAATCAACTTAAGTTAATATATTGCTTTGATTAACTACTCAGCAATATATATATATATATATATATATATATGTATTGAAATCGAAATTGAACACATTGATTTTCTAATATCGATAATCTTAAGTTAAATTGGTATAATAGTTAACTGACTAGCTATCAGGTTAATTGAATTTTAAGTTGGTTATCATGATTTTAAAAATTTTATTATTTAAAATAACTAATATAGAAAATCAATATATCATAAAAATGCAGTGATGGGATTTATAAATTTGACAAAAGATATAGTAGACTAATACTTTATTTAAAGAAGTTGAGGATGAAAGTTAGCCAAAGTATGAATATAATATGTTATTGCTATGTATGTATATATATTTCTCATAGATTTTTTAGAAATTCAATAGCTCATGAGTGCTTTGTGTTGTTAGAACAATTATTAGATTCGACTGGTCGGTGGGGCCCATCTATTGGCATTCGACTAGCCGAACTCAATAGAATTTGGTGTTTTAAAGATAAAAAAAGAGCAAAATAACAATGGGTCTTACTGTTTGGCACGATGATCAAAATCAAGGTCAAAATGATACTAGTTTAAAAAATAATAATAATAATAATAAATAATTTTTTTTAATTATTCTACACAAATTTTAATATAAAAAAATATTATTTCACTTTATATACTTAACAATTTTCAATAAAAATATCAACTTTATTTTACATCCTACACCAAAATATTCAAATCGAGTATTTTGATTTAGGATGTAAAATAAAGTTAATATTTTTATTAAAAACTATTGAGTATGTGAAGTAGAATAATATTTTTTTATGTAGAATAATTTAAAAAATTTATTTACTATTATTATTGTTGTTTTTTAAACTAGTATCATTTTGGTCCTCGCGCTAAACAGGTAAGGTTTAGCCGCCTTTCACGCGAGTGTTCTTTTTCACTTTTTTTTTTTAATTTTGACAAAAGTCGCTAAGTTTTCAAATTTTTTAATTTGAACCATTTTGTATCTTCCCTTCTAACCATCTCTATAGGAAGTTCAAGGGTAACAAGAGGCATTAGATTTTGAAATAATATGTTTAAAAGCGAGCCATGTGATGAGACTTCTAAATGACTTCAATCATTTGTATAAAATAAATTGAAAATTATAGGTATTCTCTTAATTTAATAGAAAAGAAGCTTGCATGAATATCAGAGTGTTTCAAGTTCAGAAGCTGTAGATCAATGTGGGGTGCAAGAAATTGTTAAAGATAAAATTTAAGAAAAAAGAAGTTCAAATAAATGATTCAAAAACAGAAAATAAATGTAAAAATAAATTAAAATGTCAAGGACTTAGATTTTAGGGATAATTCTATGTAGGCCTTGGAGATTGATCCTTAATTTTATACGAGTTCATAGAAATAAAAAGATATCTTCTGGTCCCCTTCTGCCAAAAATATTTTCTACATTGGTCTTTTTTTATAGATTTTATTAAATTTGATTGTTAAGTTATTATTTTAAAAAATTTAAAATATATTTTTAAATATTAAAAATTACTATTATATATATATTAGAATAAAAAAAAGTTTAACTTGAGATTAAAATAATAATTAAAAATACTTAAATATTTTTATAATATTTAAATATGTGTTTGCAGTTTTCTTAAAATAATAATTTAACTGTCAAATTTAACAAAATTTATTAAAAAAACTCGTGTGGAAAAGGTTTTTATGCAAAAAGGGCCTGGATGATACATTTTTACTTTTATAGACACATAAAATTTAAGTTATATTTTGGGAGTTCAAATAAAATTACTCATATATTTTATTTACCCAAAAATTTGTGATGGTAACCACACTTTCTCTTTTGCAAATCCTTTTCAAGTGCAATAAAAATTATATAAAAATATGAGTAGCCCACTACCATAAATCAAGCTTTTAGCCACCACAGTTGGATATTCTAAATTCTCATAAAATTATTCACATCCTTTTCCAATTATTTTATCCCAAAAGAAAAAGGAAATGAATGATCTTCTTTATGGATAAGAACATCATAGCCTATTTAAATTTATTTTATTAGTTAAAAAACATTCACATACGCGTTAATCAAAACTCGACAATGAGATTTAACTAAAAATATGAAAGATGAAATACATGAAAAAAGATGAAAAAAAATATATACAACTTATTTCAATTACAATTCTCAATGAGATTTTTTGTTCATAGTAACATTTCACGTACATTTGAGTTAGGTTATTGCCGGAAAGACAACTTATTTCAATTGATTTTACAGCTATAACTCGCTACGATATACGCAAGTTAGCTTATGTTCTAGCCAGCATATATGGTCAAAATAAATTTGAAAGTATTTAGATCTTCCTATCAATGGTGCATTATTAGCCAAATCACCTATTTAATGAAACATAATTGTTCACATGATCTCAATGATTTATTAATAACCTAATGAGAGATAAAATTTTGTATGTTGAAAGAACATGAAGGTTGTTAGACACAGGATTGTTATAAGGTTGCATTTTGCAATGGCAAATCTAAAAAAAAATCAGTTGATGACAACTCAAATTTAAAATTTTTGATTTTGAATCGATTCGAAATAATTTTTTTTTCAATTGAGTTGACTCACCTGAAAATGACTCGATTGGAGTAGACTCAAACTTGACTCGAGTTGGCATGAAAAATGAACAATTAAGTTTCTCAAAATGCAGTTTTATAAGAGAAGTTATTAGATTCGTAACACACAAAAATGTTCGGTATATGTGCACAATGTGTCCACAAGTAGGACAATGAAAAAGTAGATCGAAAATTAAACTGTTAGTTCAATTTTGTATCATCAGCTTCGTATACACATGTTTTGTTATGAGAATTAATTTTTCTTTGCCCAAGCATTAAAAGTTGATATGCAAAGCAAAAATTACTTATACAAAAAATATACGAAGAAAAATAATTTAATAATGTTAGTTAATGTGTCGTTTTTCACTCTGATCTCTTGCTAGTTCTCAGATGTCGGGCTTTCTATTTGATTTAGGCATGCGTACCTTGTCATTCATGAGGCGTCCAATCAGAGCGTAGTGTGCACAGGCGAGCCCCACTTGCAATGGCAAGTGCACAATGATGAAAAATACTATTTCGTGTCATTTTTTTCTTTTTTCGTAAATTTTTTTATAATATTTTTTACTAGATTTACATTCATATACAAGGTTTAAAATATGAAAAAAGTTAAAAATATGCGTATATGATGAAAAAATAAAGAAAACGGTGATTTTCTCACTATTGTGTACGTGGCATTGAGTGCAAACCCATAGCGCACATGGTGCACTCTGATTGGGCACCTCACGGATGACATGAGATGCGGAGAGCATGTACGTGCTGTTTAATATTTGATGTGGAGCGAAATGTGAACCGGGAAGAGATTGAGGTTCAAAACGTAAAAGGCGCAAATTGAATGAATAAAATTAAGAGAAAAAAGGGGTCCTTTTGAGAAAGTATCCGTCTGCCTCGAGCTCTCGACTAGCCCAACCTCGCACGACTCTACACTCCACCGAGATCGGATTAAAACCTTCTCTCTCTCTCTCTCTCTCTCTCTCTCTCTCTCTCTCTCTTCTGTCTTCCTACTCCGAATCTCCATTTCTTCGAGTAGATAAAGGTTGTCTTGGGATTGGGGGAATTCGAGGGAGGGGAAGATGGAGAGGGTTTTCTCGGTGGAGGAGATGCAGGATCCTTTCTGGGCGCCGTCGCCGGCGGCCTCAGGGGTATCGATCACCGGCATAGGGGGAGGAGGTGGAAGCGTGCAGCCGAGCGCTATGAATCGGAGTGCATCGATGTGGTTTTTCGAGAAGTTTCTGGAGGAGGAGGCGGCGGCCGTCTCGGAGGCCTCTTCAGCCCCGGCTGTGGCCGATCCAAATCAAGGTTCGAATGGCATACATCTCCCTAATCGGGATCCGAAACCGGGACCTAGTTCTCATGCTCCTTTTCCGTTGATGGTTCGGCCGTCTGTCAGGAAGGATGGAGGAGGAGGAGGGGAAGATGAGGTGGTTGAGATCAAGGGACCTCATCCTCCCGCCGCATCACAGCTTCTGCTGACGGAGCCGTCCGCTTCTGATCCGGAGGAGTATGCGGCTTTTCTGAAGCAGAAGCTTGACCTGTACTGCGCTGCTGTTGCAAAGTCCTGGGTATAGCTCTCGATTTGGACTTAATTATCATCCTCTGTTATCATTTTTAGTTTCATGCTTTTGTATTTTTTCTACTGTTATTTTTCTTTTTATTCGTCAAGAAGGCATCATTGGTTCATGGGTTACAGATTCTATTGCTGTTTTGTTGAAATAAAAAAAGAAATGTTACCGTGGAAAGAATGAGGGCGTGAATACAAAATTTATTCTTGTCACAGCAAGTGAACGATTTTACCTATTAAGAACCCAAGAGTATATCGCACTGCCTCTGCTATGTTATAAATCCTGTTTCCTCTTTTTCCATCTTGCCAAATTGTGATATTTCCTTTGATGGATGGGAACATAAGCAGGATTAATTTCTCCCGTCATAATAGATCAATGTACAAGAAGCAGTAACTAGATGGCTTTGACAATAAGCAAAGAATCTTTCTTTCTTTCTTTCTTTTTCTTCCACATGACTCTGGATCTTGTGATTACACTTACCATGAATGTCAGCAGCTAGATGCAAGTTTGAACCAAAAATTATTGGTTAGCTTACACCCAATATTTGTACTGAACATAGGTTTCGGCCAATAACTTTTGCTTGTAGTTGGACTCAGAAAGTTAATCTTAAGATACAGATTCCAAATACTCGAAATACATAGAATCAAGTTCTTTTAGTGGAAGAGTTACACTTATGTCCTGTAAATTTTACCACTGATGCTGTTTGATGGTTTTCGGTGGTGCATCTGGTATGTGCTGATTATGTTTCCTTTGCAGGGTTCTGGTGTAATTCCTCAAGATTCTCCTTTAGTTGAGAGCATGTCCCTCTTGTCAGATTCTTCACAATTGGGATCTGAAGCTCCTCATAAAGGTATGCTAGCAGGACTAATATTTTATATTCCTGTAATGTGATGCTGTCATGTGCTTGTACTTGTACACTTTATGCTTGTGTGGTTAATGCTTGGAGCAGCTTTTTATTTTAATGATTTCTGTTCATATGTAACCTTTTGCTTTCCCGATGCTTTTGTGAAACTTAAAATCATATAGGTCTTGGGATATGATTGAATTACCATTAACGGAATTTTTTTCTTTAGACAGGACATGGCTTTCTCCTATTCTATGTTTTCTTAGAATAAGTGGTAAAGACTTATTAAGATGAAATTTTGAAGCAATTGAGTATGATGAGGTATCAGAGAACGTGGTTCTAAATTTACAAGTTTTTTTTGGTTTGCTTATATGTAAGTACTTCTATGAGAGTATCATATCTTGTTCTTTGTTCAAATCCCTAGTTTAGTTTAGATTGATCATGTTGTAGCTTGAAACAAGAAATGAGCTATGATTTCTGTTGAAAATGTGCCCTAGACATTTTATTTATCAAAGGTACAAGAGTATATCAAGTAATGTCATTCAAAAGGACGTCATAAAATCCATTGGGTCCGGGCATACCCTTTGGCCAAGTGAAGTCTTCCAAAGTAGCTATGCAAGCTAAAATTTCAGTAGATTGATTTTTGATTCTTGGTATGTGAGACTTTGCAAAAATGAAATAAAAATAGGAGGATGCTTTGTCTTTTACCAAACTAAAGTGTCCTCCTTGAGTTGGATCTATTGGGAGTGATTTACACATTTGATGACTACCTCCAATATCTCCAGTGAATCTCCTTTAAGCCAAACACCCTACTACCCTTTTGCCATTGCTACACTACCCTTCTTTCCTTCTCACATTGCCACTATTTCTGCTGCGAGCTTGAATTGACCCATCTACATTGAATTTCAACCCTCCCAACTTGTAGGGAATCCCATAAGCTTAAGTTGCACAATAAAAGACATTGGATTCCCTGATATGTGAAGGTCAACTTATTGATGATGTGTTCTTTGGCTTGTTTTGTTGTTGGGATGATCCTTATGATACTTAGGACATTGGTTGCTATTTCCCTTTGATTTGGGATTGGTTTCTTGTGGATTTTGGCATTTCTAGCTCTCCAATAGTAATATAGTATTTTTGTTTCCAAGCTTAATATATTATCTTTCTTATCAATTTTGGTCAACTTAGCCATCAATGCCACTTTGTCTTGCTAAGTAGCAACAATAGGAAGCAAGTTATGACTTCTCTGAAGGACATTTCTCACTGTTGTATACACTTTGCACTAATGCTAATATGTCCTTGTGACTCCTTTTAACATTCTTATTTGTGGAGGCATTTGGATAATCAAGGTTTGATGTAGATACCTATAGAGCTTGTTATGGTTGAGTCTATCAGAGATGCATTAGAGCCAGTTCTGCATTGCATATTTGGTTAGACGGAGCCATTTTTAGTTAGTTGTGCCAGGCATTAGTCCAATTGGGTTTGGTCATGACTGGTCGAGCATGTTTGGTGTCAATTAGTTTGAACTTGGAAGAAATTATCTATTAAATATGTTTGACTTGAATTTAAGGATTTTAATTTAAATTAAATTTTATTTAATCAAGGGCTAGGATTGATCAATCTAATCAATCTAATCAAGGGCTAGGATTGATTACTTGGAGCTCAAGCAAGAAGGAGAGGGAGGGGGTTGTTGGGATAATTTGTGGCCCAGTGGTTCAAGTAAGCCCACAAACTCCCGAAAATCCAAAATTATATTGCCACTTACCTTTTAAGCTCAATTAATCATATACTCACCCAAGCCCAACAATAACAATAATCAAGCCTTTATTTTACTAAGTAGGGTTGACTATATGAATCCTTTGTTTTTATTGTATTCTATTAATTAACAAATTCTCATTTAGTTTTAAATGTGTGAGATCATTTCTTATAATTTGTGTGAGATCGTGGTCTCCAGTAATTGTTTTTTTCTTAAAATGTGAAATATAAACTCACTACTAAATAACGCACCTATACATGTGAATTCAAAATTTGATGGGTTAGTTGTACCCTTGTGGATCTGCTTGTTAACTAACTAGCTATTTTGCCAATGTAGTGGTTTACCAAGAAGGTCATAAAGACTAAAGTCTTTGAATTTAGTTGTGATGCGACACTCTTTTATTGACAATTCATAAGTATCTTGGATCAATCATGAGGCATGAGGCAAAGTACTGGCTGGAGTGCTGAATTATGTGCGACCACTATGCCCCGCGATCCGCAACAATATAACACATAGATCCTTATCATCCTCATGTAGGAAAGGGAAGTCTACGAGTCCTCGACAAAGTTGGGTGTTTGCAAGCATGATTTATTAATCAGAAGAGAAGAATAGGTATTAGGATATGGCTCACTAGCAAGCTCCATCCCAACCATAGTATCACCTAACATTAGGGCCTTAATATTGTAGAGGATATCGAAGGGCTCATACAACTCATTTTTGTACAAGTGTACGACATGCTGGGAAGTGGTGTAGCATCGAAAAATGGTTACTTTAAAGTCAGTGGATGCATCATCCTAACACATACTCGTAGAGAACTCAGATATGTCCAATCCATGCATTGGACTGAGATAAACAATAAATTTAGGGAAGGTTATGTCAGTGGTAATGTTTCCCTTCTCCTCACCTACGTCATGTCAGTGGATAAACAATAAATTAAGTCTAAACTACTTAGTTTATGACATTCATGGCCAAACATAAAGAGAACATACAATTTAAGTCTCAATTTAATAAAACTTTAAGATAAACTCTCAAGAATTACTTCTAGAATATAGAACTCTCAAGGTAAAACTTCAAATTAACGAGAAATTGCAAGAAATTTAAGGTTTAATTCAAGTATGAAATAGTTATACTCAAGAACATAATCTCATGAACATTGATACACATAACGAAAAGAAAATATATGGGTTCATAACTAATAAGCAAAGGGAGCAATAAGAGAACATCATAGGCAGGGGGTGGCAGAGAAAACAATGGGTAAAACCTTTAGGAATTCCCAAAGCGATAGATCCGACGCCTCATGATGATATCAGTGGCATGTAGATCAGAGTCACACACGATCTACTAGACTAATATTGTGTCGATCAAGAACTCTACGCAGTGAGCTCGACGGTGAGCGGTGGCGGCGGCGACAGCGATGCGATGTGGCATGAGGGGCTTTGCTCCATCTAGTCGTTGCACCTAGGAACCACGGTGGTAGAGGTTGGCCAACGGCCTAAGCTAGGAGACTCTTGTGGGGACACGAATCAACATTGAATTTAATAGTCAAGATGACATTATGTGCTGAATCAAAATTTAAATTTAAATTGATTAAAGTTAATTGGAGATTTTCATATTAGCTTTATCCAAATTTAATTTTATTTGATTTAGAGTAGATATGAGAGATTTAATAACTCATCATATTTAGAGCTGATTTTATCTTATTGTAATAGCATTAATTTCACATTTGTTTAGTTTTATTTGGCAATTTTATTTTCAGCATTGATTATTGTATTTTCAAATGTTATTATGAGATCTCTATATATAGAGGTTGCCTTGCATTGTAATGAAAACTCATCTTGATGAATGAAATTATGTGAGTTTTCCTAGAGCCTAGATATAGGTTAAGAGGTCGATATTCCAGCGAAGGGAATGGTTGAGATAGCATTATGTGAGAATCCTTTAATATCTAGTTATCTAAAAATAAAATAAAATCACTCTCATTCCTCCCTCTTTGCCATGTCATCGGACTTTTTACGCACAACTCCTCTGCTTGTTGCCTCGCTAGATTGCAGTTTTTTCTTTTTGTTTCCCTCTGCACGTCAGCAAGCATTCGCTAGCCATGCCCACGTTGTTGGGCTTGTTTGTGGCCCAATGGTTCACATAAGACCAAAAACTCCCTCAAACCCAAAATTGCATTGTCATTCATCTTTTAATTCCAATTAAAGTATCCTTGCACTCAACTAAGCCCATAAATAAAAAATGGCCTCATCCTCACACCAACAACAACAACAACAATAACAACAACAACCAAGCCTTAATCCCAGTAGGTGGGGAACAATAAAAATGGCCTCATCCTCGCATAAATAAAAATTACTCTCACCAAATATACATATGAAATAAAATATTTGCATAAATGTAGAATAAAATGCAAGTAAATAGAACAATATAAATGAGATACTGATGAAAATTGTCCATGAATAGGTACAGAGTTGTAGTTAGAGTTGGTACCGAGATTGCTATGCGTCATGTGAGCACTTATTTGAATTGGCTAGTCATCTTCTACGAATCCAACTCTTAGTAGGAATTTTATTTCTCACCATTTTTAGTACGTTGGAATTGCATAATGTCTAGCTCCATACAACGAATTGTGTCATTGTTCAGCTGAAAACTGAAAGAGTTTGACGAGAGTTCACAGCTGATCCCTTGTTTCTGACATAAGAGAATCTATTTCAGTTAAGAGAAAGATAATCATGATTAAGTTTCAAAAGATAATCATGATTATTGTTATTATTGTTATTATTGTTATTTGAGAATGAGTGATCATCTTTTGCTTTTCACTTTCTAAAAGCAAAAAACCAAGGAGTTAAGCTCTAAAAATAAATTTGTTAAAGATGGCAATTAAGATTGGCTGCCATATGAATATACGTATATTGACAAGAAAATGATGGATTAGTTGCATGATCAAGAAGTGCTAAGGCAGTATAAATTTCTTTACTCCCTTATGTAAATCTAAGATTATATGGATTTGTCATGTTATACATTAAACAGTTTTGAATGATCAGCTCTTTTTTTGAAGATCAGCATGTTATATATTAAATAGTTAGATTTTGACTTTTGCATGCTGGTCAATTATTATTTTCTTGTAATTTTCTGTTTTTGCTTGAGTCCCTTTTTTATGTTTATACTGCATTTCCTTTGGCTTGAATTTATATAGTTTATTCTAAACATGGCTTTAATTTCTCTCATGATTTGTTGCAATACATGCATTTTTCTGTCATGCTGTTTCATTTGCACTCAATTGGGCTGCAGTCCTTACTAACATACTTGAGCTCCTAACATCGTGAGATAATGATGCAAGTTCTTAAATCTTTATTGTGCTTTAGAAAATAAAGTTAATTACAAATTGAATATTATTAAAACTAGAATTCACATGGGTTACCAAAAGTTATTATGTTATGTAGTGTCATAATCCATGATGCTTAGACAATTGGTGTGTGACAGGACAAACAATTCTATAATATCTGCTGAATTATTAAAACTAGAATTCACTTAGGTTGAGGGTTTGTTCAGATTGCAACTAAAATTGATAATTTGGAAAAAGAATTCTTGTGAATCGGTGGCTGCTAGGGTTTGGATGTAGAAATTTCTCTTTGTTTTTCCCAGATGTTTCTATTCTCTCGAAATAAGAAATAATTGGATAAATATGGTTTTAAAGATTATCATGTAAGGTTTTGCTATATATCGCTTTCTTGATATCAGTCTCTTTGAAAATCTCCCAAATTGATTCCATTCATAATTAGATTGCACTTAAATTCAAGTTTTAAGTTTTAATTCATCATAGTTCATTCGAAAGCTTAAGTATAATATTTATTTATGGAGGGACTAATGAAGGGATATTAATCTCTTCCAAAACCTCTCAAATTGATCCCATCCAAAATTAGATCGTTCTCGAACTCAAGTTTTCATTCATCATAGTTCATCCAAATGAAATTACTGATTCTGTTAATAGAGGGGCTAATCTCTTCTAAAATAAAGTAATATGGGACTAAACAAATATATTATATATATATAATAAATATCTAAGGAGGTGTTTGGTTCGTTGTTATCTTGGTATTATGTTATGTAATTTAGATATCATGACATCTAGATGTAATCTTTTGACTAATAATTTTATAATCTAATAGAAGATTATTTATAGATGTCATTAAACCAAACAATTACTTTCTCTTGATAACATAACATAACATCAAGATAACATTGAACCAAACGCCCCCTAAATAAAATGGATTTGACTAATTAAATTCTTGCAAATTAAATAAAGTAATTTGCATCATCCATCTATTATCATGGTATAAATCTGATTTGAGTTATTGATCATCAAAATGTCCCTTTCAATGCTCGCTTAATAGGGGAGAACTTCACCCTGTTGAGTATGTGTTTAGTTTGTGTTTATGTCCATGAGATTTAGTCAATTTGTATCTTTAAATGATCTTGTCAATCTCACATTACGTTTATAGGATTCACTCAATCTATATTTTCAAGTGTTCATGTCAATTTATGACGACGTTATTGTACCAGTGGTTAACTGGATATTTTAAAAATTTTAAGTAAATTTTAATTAGTTAAACTATTGTGAAGTTGTTATCATAATAGTAACATGTTTTCAATTAAAAAGTGAAGGTTTATTCACGTTAGAGCAACGTTGTAGTTTCAAAGAGTTCCATGTTGTAAACAAGCTGAGCAATAATGTGAAGTAAAGAATCAAGGGTACACATGTGTTGTATATAAGTTTATATATATACATCTTATACATATATACATGTATATATATGTATATTTATATGTGTGTATGAATACAAATGTATAATGCGCCATTGTTGGTTCCTAAGTCCCGGATGAAAAAATGCGAAGGGTTTGTTGGCAAATGACAAGCTAAAGTTAATAACTTAGGTTTCAAGGTTTGGTACTTAGGGAAGAATAGAACTTGAAGGATTATGTAGTGATAGTTAAAAGGAATGAGGATAGAATTGTAGTTTTAAAAATTATGATTAATTGGATGACTATTATCATTGCGTGTATTACCTTAAGTAGGCTTAGATACAAGTATAAAGAAAAACTTTTGGATTATTTTAGAAGAGTTGATATTAAAGATACATCAAAAGGACAAAATATTTATCAAAGGAGATATAAATGAGCATGTTGGAAGTGTTTGTGATGACCATGGCCGAAAAGGGCGTGGGGTGATTGTCGGGTGATGTTCCAAGTAAAAGGAATTGTTGGAATAAAGGGCTGGTCCTGGTAGCTTTTAAGTTTAATAATTAGTGGTGAGAGAAGCACTGGAATGAATCGTTCCTTATTGAAAATGAGGAGAAATTTTTGAGTTGTGCATGTACATAATGTAATCCTAAATTGTAAAGAGCTTTTTCAGGACAAAATCCTGAGACTAATGATGGTAAACTCTGCAGTTAACGTGGTTGAGCCTGAGTAGGTCTGAGATTAATGACTTTTTTTGGAAGTACTCAAGTCACGTAATTTTCTAAAATTAAAGCAAATTATACATCTATATTTGGTATACAAAATGTTATAATATGGTATCAGAGCTGATCTTTCATAGCACGATTTGTTTTCAGGGATAAACCTGGCGAAATTTGGTGAGCTCGTGACAACTCATGGTTGAAGATGACAGGGAGTGATCACTAAGTTATGTTCCTAAAGAAGGGAATTATTGGAGCAAAGCGTGGTTTTAGAACGGTTTTTGGTCTAATGATGAGTGGTGAGAGGCATAAGAATGAATCATTGCATATCAAAAAGGGAGAGGTGTTTTTGAGTTGATGAGATAAATAATACAATCCCAGACTGTAAAGGCGTCTTTTAGGGTAAAACTATGAGCCTGGTGATGAGAAACTCTGTAGTTAAACGTGTTTGAGTTGGAGTAGTCTTTGGATAGGTGACTTTCTGGGAAGTACTTATGTCACCCATTACCTAAAGGCAAAGCGGACAATATCTCTACATTTGTAATACAAGATGTTATCATGTTATTTAAAAATTTAATAACATTCAGGGATAGTATGATTTTGGAGAGATTAATGAGGAAGGTAACATTTTTTTGGAGTTTTTCTTAGCTTATAATTTTATGATTGCTAATAATTTGCTTAAGAAAAGAAATATACATATTATTACTCATAAAAAGTGTCTTAAAGAATGCAGATTAATTATTTCCTTATATGAAAAATGAGATTGTTTTGATTATAAAGATTGTAATGTAAATTCAAGTAAAAGCTTAACTACTCAACATTATTTAATGGTTTCAGTTTTCGAAATAAAGAATTGGAGAAAGAATAATAAGTCAAGATAGTGCTTTTAGACTCGATGAAATCTAAAGATTGAGAATAGAAATATTTTTAACAGGAAGTTGTAGAATTTAGGTAGTGAGATATTAAAAGGGGAATTGATCTCATGCAACTATGGTCACTAACTGTATCTACAAGGTAATGCAAGATGTGCTAGAAAAATTTAAAGAAAGGACTCTAAATGATAAAGATATTTCCTAGTGCAAATAAGATGTATAAGAAAAGTTTTAAAAGAAGAAGATTTGTTGTAAAGATTAGTTTAAATGCAAGAACAAAAAAATTGAAAGAAATATATTATATTAATAAAACTATTTTTGAAGAAGTTTTAGGGTTTTTGGTGCTCCAACCAAATAAGGCCATTGTGTGCTAGTTGGAAGTTTTTTAATGAGGGAAATAGCTTTGATTGTTTGTTCAAACAGTTGGTTAGGAAGATACCAAGATGGCTTGGCCAGCAAGTCAATTGGCCCAAAGCTGACAAAAAATAACAAAAACAACTTTTTTCTTAAATAAAAAAAATTTGGGTTGGGTTTTGGATTTCCAATTAAATTCTTTTATTTGAATTTGGTAACTAATTAGATTTTGTGTATTTTAAGCATTGACTAAGCTCATTTAGAATATTTAAATTTAATTAAATTTATTGAGATGTAAACTTTGATTAAATTCATAAATTAATTTTTAAGGTTAATTAAATTTCATGATCTGTAGAAAGTTCACTAAAGATGCATGCATGGTAAATACAAGTCATCTACAATACTTAAGCACTTGTTTTTTATCATTCTAAAATTGTTCTTGCTCTTTTCGTCATGTCTTTCTTACCTTTGGTATTTATCTTTATGTTCTTCTATTTGTAGTCGACTTAGATCCAAGATTTGGTACCTTTATACTTGCCCTGCAAAAATAAATGTAGTAGTAGAATATGTATAAAGGTTTGTCATATTGATTATCTTCCTAATATGATTCTTATAATCAAAATTAATATGAGTTCAAGGTTCCTTGCTCTATATCTCCAAATCACTTGAAAAATGTACATATTTTTATTGATTTAAGTATCACTGTGATTTCAATTTGATATAAAATGATTTAATTTTTGAGATTTTTTTATTTGCTCTTTATTTTTTGTGGATGTTGCTAATTGACATTTACGTGTACATTCACGTGAGAGGAAACATAGAAAGCTTAAACCTCATTAGCTATTATTTTTGTCCCAAAAAACTTCTAAATGTAAGATATTGGAAGTACAATTGATTCTGTAATCTAATTCAAACTCTAACAAACTCTATAAATTATAAACAAAATAAAAAAATGAATGTAATCCACATCATTCTTCTAGCATCATAGTGCATTTGAGTCGTTGATCATGAAGTTGTTCCTAAATGAGTAGAAGTGAACAGATATCCACAGAATAGGATTATATATGTGATTAAGAAATGACTCATTTTGATGTAAAATTTCAGGAGAAAATATGATGGTAGCTAAATAGATATTTACCAAATCATCACACGCAAAATTCAAGCAATCAGATCCAACGCACATATGGAAATGGAATTCTTGCAACAAATTTTTCCTATAGTAAAGATATCTTATGAGACAAAAAGCAGAAAAATAGGATTATTGCAATTAATTTTTCCTACTGTAATGATATCTCTATAATGAGATGTTGGGAAGGGGGGCTGAGGGTAGGATCGATGGAGGGAGGAATAAGGAGATGATTTGGGAAAACCTTAATTTTAGGCGTGGGATTCTCACTGCAGCCTCAATCCTTTTTTCCTGGACATAGTACACTCAAATGATGTCTCAACTTCTATATCATTATTTCTATACGGATATAATCAGATGTTCCTATATGGTAAATCACTAAATAATGATAAGTCCCACACTACAATTTTGATGTGGTATTAAACTGATACAGACATAAATTAAAAATAAAAAAATAGAAAAAAAAACTAATACAGATTAAAGAAAAAATTCGTAAACTCAAAATAATTCAAATAAGCTCAGCAACAAAAATTAAACAAAACACTTGGTCATCACTATTCTCAAATTATCCCATATCCAAACATAATAACATAAATTAAACAGAGAAGATTCAATAATGACTCAACTTGACTAACCTAATATATCAATCTAGCCATATGGCCAAATCGTGATTAGTTCTTGGTGGGGACACGATGATATCGGACCGTCAATTTATTCCAAGCAGGGTCTACACTCGATGTCCGAGATCTCACCACGTGGCGTCGATCTGGATGGAGGATTGATATCTACAGATTTGGCAGCAGGCATGATTAGTGGCTGATCAGTGGATTGGAAATTCTCATTTAAATCAATTTATTGATTTGAATGGGAATATTTAAATTTTTGGGCTGATTTCGTTTATTTATTTATTTTTTTTAGACTTTTGCATTTGGCATAATTGTAATCTTTTTATTCCCGCATTTATTTCAGCATTTATTTTCGTATTTTGAATTTCAGATGTAATAGACCTATATAAAGGCATGGACTAGTGTTATTTGTGCTTAATCCTGGAATGAAATTACTTTGTGTTTGAAATACTGTGTTATATCCCGGTGAAGGGTTGGGACCTTAGGTGAAAATTCCTAAATACCTTAAAGAAATTTGAGGTATTTCTCAACTCTTCTCTCTCAGTTTTCAGTTTCAAACCAATCAAAGTCCAGGCCCCATTTTGCAATTTTCCAGCCCTAAAAATTATTTCCCTGTCATCTTCGCTGTTGGCTCGGGAAAACGCCGCTCGCATCTCCCGTCGTTCCGCTGCCCGCCTCGCCTTCGCCCCCAACCGGCCCGCCGACCACTGGCGAGCGCCGGTGGCGCCGCTGCTGCTCCGATCACGTGGCTCTGCTACCTCTGCCCTGTCAATCTGCCGCGCCTCGCCGTTGGCCGACGAGCTCACTGGCCCTCGTGGAACACCTCCGCAGTCTCGGCTCACCGCTCTGATCACCCGTACCCCCGCATTGCCTCCTATTCGCATGCAGGCCAACGACCTGCCAGGCCCCCTTCATCCTACGCAGGCCCCGAGCACCTGCTTTCGTCGCCTCCATTCCAGTGCTCTGCGATTTTGCGCCCTCGCTTGGTTCAACCTCGCCGCACCCGCATCCACCCTGTTTGCTGTTGCCGCTCAGCCTCCTTCTCTCCCTTGCTCTGTCACCTCCTCACCGCCCGCCCAGCTTAGGTAATTCTGCATCGCTGTTCGTCTGCCTCTACACCATCCGCTTTGGATCGCCTTGACCCATCTCTGTGGTGTTGGAATTTCGACTTGAGGTAAATCTAAACATCAACTGAATATTTCATACATTTTGCGAGATCTTATAGTGGCGTCTGCTATTGGGACTGAATTATTTGCTCACCCGTGTGTCCTAAATATTATCGTGTGATTAAATTGTTGTTGAGTAATATTACATTGTGAGGATGCCCATATTACTGCATACCCTGGCTTTGACTTGTTGAGATATGACTGTCCTAAATCATTTGGTAAATTTACTAGATATTATTTGTGCTTGTTTCTAAATATTTGAAAATCGATTTACTTTTCGATTTATCCGAAGTGCCTGCTTGCAAGATTACATTTGGTTGAATTTTTTTTTCTTTTTGTAAGTTTCTTTATATGAATGAGTAGCGAGTAAGAATTATTATAAATGAACTATTAAAATTATTTATTTACTAAATTTAAATGTATATTATTGTCTTGAAAAAGTGCGAAAGCTCATCAATGAAATTGTATGGAGAAGAAAACAAATATATCTTAAATAGATTTTGAAAATTTTATTTTATTATTATAATTTAAAATAAAATTATTTTATTATTAAAATTTTACTGAAAGTGAAGTAAAAGTAATTTTATTAAATGATGTGTATAATTTTAAATAAAATTAATTTTTATATAATATAAATTAATATAAAAATATTAGTAAACTTATGAGAATGTTTGATGCTTTTGATGCTTTTGGGTATCAATTAAAGATTATGTACTAATAGGATGTGTAAAACTTGGACATGGTAGTTTGCAAGTTGCAATGCAAAAGTAATTCAGTAGTTCACAATTTATTAAAGTTTATATTTTTGTATAATTGGGCCTGTAAGATATAAATGTATATTTATATAACTAAATACCTTCAATGTGCAAAGTAACTTATTTGAGAATATATGATAAAAAAAAATTGTTTGAGAATATATATGCATTTGTGTATATATATATATATAATCATGATTTTGTCTATTTTTATTCACTTGCTACTCTATTACTATTGACCGCTAGCTATTGGCACTACTTATCACTCAATGATTGTTGGCTATCGCTAGCCTGCTATTGACCATTGCTCGCTAGCTGTTGGCTACAACTAGCAGTGGCTAACGATTAGTTGTCAGCTGATGGCGGCTGGCCATTAAAGTGAATGGTGGCCAATGATAAGTTGTCGATCAATGGCCACTGGCCACTATTTCTCATCTATAAGTTGCTTTTCATCCATCTAGAAGTTGGGAGAAATTGGGTATTGGAAGTGAGGATATATGACTTTGGGGCTATTGGATTTCAGTTGCTCCTATAATAAATCTGATCATTAATTATGATGTTCAATATAGTAGTAACGACAGTTTTTGCTGAGCGGATAAGCCTGCTATGCACCTTGGAGTTACGGATAAGCCAATAGTAATAAAGGGTTGCAGCTTTTAGTTGAAGTCGCTGGTCCCTTTTATTATGTTTGGTCATTCTCGTCATTGTCTTCAGCTTTACCTCCATGGAAATTGTTTGGAATAGTCTTTGAAGTGGGAAAAAACACAGTAGATGAAATTGCACTCCTTTAAAAGAGTGAAAAAGTTGCAATTACAATTGTTGAGCTGACGAGAAGAAAAAAGAAAAAGAGGGAAATAGAATAAGCTTTCAACTTGCTTTTTTATTATTTAGTGAGAGATTGGAGTTTCCCTAATGGGAATAGGAGTTTTTAGACTGGTGGAGTGGGGATGAGAAAGTTCTCAAGGACTACTGATGTGGTAGCTTTGTATTACTTCTAAAGCCTTTTGTTCTGCAACACTTATATAGCAAAGAGAGTTAGCCAGGCTGTTAACTTTGATGTGAAGGGGACTCCGGATAATTTCTAACCTCAAAACTGAGGTAACAAGAAGATTGTTACCTATTGAGAAATGTCGTTTGTCAATGTGGATGACTGTTTGATGATGAGGTTGTGTTTTTCTCAATCAAATACAATCCCAAGAGTTAATTTGTGATCTTGTTTGTTGATGATGTGACAATCGAGATTTGTTGTGTCGGATTCAGGTTAACATACTTTTTTACTGATTTTTCATTTACTAGTTTCTTTACGGTATTTTCCTTTCATGTTCTATACAGGAGGTCCAATGTTTTGTTTTTCTTATTTTTCTTATTTTTTTTAATGGCCTTATTGTATTCACTTCTTATTTTTCATGTAGTAGGATCCACATACTACTGGAATAACAGTCCTATTAGTCTGCCTTTTTATGGGATTAATTCTACCCAGAACTGGTCCGGTAAGAACTGGTAGAAACTGGTTTTGATTGAACTGGATCGGTTATGGCTAGTTAAGGAGTGTAAAACCGAATCAGACCGGTTCTGCTCCCACAGAACCGGTTAACCGGTTCGAAACTGGACCGGTTCCGTTGAACCGGAACTGGTCTCGTTCTTTTTTTCTAAAACAAAAGTGATTGGGGGCAGCGCCCGCATGGGCGGCGCGTGCGTGGGCGCTGATGCAAGTTTCTTTTTGTGTTTTTTTTTAAATTGATTCTTTTATTAACAGAATCGTCAGCAACAGTCAAATGACAGTTTTAAGGTCATTTTAGACCTTTTAACTCATATTTAGCTCTTTATAAATAGTAGAATTTATATGATGTATTATTCTTTCAATTTTCATTAATTTTTACCTTCTTTTGCTCTTCTAAAAATTCTGCAAATACATTTAAATGGCTTTCCAACGTCGATTTGCGTCGTTTCTTCCTCAAGTTTCCAGCAGAGCGCAGATTCGGATTACGTTCCGATCTCGATCGTCTTCCTTCACTTGGTGAGAACTCTGACGAAGCTTCAGAACCCTATCTCGATCTATCTGCAGAACATAATTCTGAGGCAAATGGAGATGTTGATACCAGCACCGGTACCGGCACTGGCCCGTTAACTCAATTTTCAAGTGTCTCCAATAAGTCTCAGACGAAACGCAGTAAGGTATGAGAGTTTTTTGAATTACAAATTAAACGTAATAGCAACTCAGAGTGATCCGAGTACGTTGCTATTTGTAAAACTTATAAAAATCAGTACTCATATAAATAGCATGGTACGAGTGGTGTGACTGGTACATTTAAGAAGCACTTAGTTAGATTTCACATGTTTGATGAAAAAACTTGTCAAAAACAGAGTGGATCTATGCTATGGTCGTTTAGAAATGATAAGGCACGTCGAGATTTAGTTTGATTCGTTGTACGAACCGAACAACCTTTTACATTATATGAAAAAAGGAAATGCTGAACAGTCAATTGCCAGCAATTGCCACGATGCTAGATGTGTCTACATTTCTTTCTTTTTGTTGTTGTAAAGTTGTGTCTACATTTCACTCTTTGCTGATGCGAGAAGGCTGAATTTTATTAATTTGATGGCAGTTCAAGTTCACACATGTATTTATCTTTCGTCTTCATGAACTACATCTTGAGCCACCCTGGTATAATACTCAAAAATGAACCATTAAATCATATTTTAAATTTCTCCATTTTTTTTAATTGAGCTTTGACTGTTTTTCTGGTACCTGATTTAGTTCTTGTTCTAGGTTCATGCTCTGTAAGCAGGAATTAACCTCTTACTGGCAGAATATGAAGTTTCTTTAATTTACACATTCATGTTATTTCCTTCTCTTAACACAAATTGCCATGAGATATTCCTATGTTAGCATCCTTGTCACTAGAAAATTGTTCTAAGCTACTAATTTTTTTAGGGGGTGGATCAAGTGCAGTGCTACCTTTGTCAGTTCTGCAAAATTCCAGTCCCCAGGGTCAAACAGCCACCAGTGGATCTTCAAGAGAGCAGTCTGATGATGATGGGCTCGATGTGGAAGCAGAAATGGCAGAAAATATGGATCCTGCTGATGCAAAACGGTTTAGGCGGTAAATTGACCTTCAGCAATGAAGCTTAATTTAGTCATGACATCTCCCTTTTGTTCCTAATTTTTTTATGCATTGATGTTGAATCCATATTCATTTCTTTGTAATCATTACTGTGCATTCTTGCTTGAATCTTTTATCGTGATAGTGTCGATGCATTGAATATCTGCAACAGCAATAACAAAGCTACATGAATTTCTCTATTCAATTCTATTTCAAGCAAGACCCTTTGTGAGTGAGCATTAGTGGTGGTAATATATGACCCGACACGAAGCCGACCTGAACCCAATTAGAGAATTCAAGGTACGGGTCACAAAAGATAACCTGTTTATTAAATAGGTTCTGGTTGTTTATGATCAAGTCTGGTTGGGCTCAGGTTACCCATTTATCTATTTATTAATCAGATTGGGTTTGGGTCACTAATTTTGACTTGCTGAATAATCGAATCGAGTTAGAGGTTAGCTATTTAGCTTAGGTCAGATTTAGGTTCGGGTTGAACCTGACATGCTAACCCTTTATGCCACTCCTTACTGAGACTGTTGAGTTCATGCCTAATCGTCACATCTCAAGCCATTTTGGTCCTCACCACGGTGCCACCCTCTCTTTAGTGCTTTGCTTTTACTTAGAAGCTTTACATTTTATGCCTAGGAGCCTCTAGAGCTCAGCTATGGACATGGCCAAACCCCTTAAAACATCCCTTCATCTTTTCTACTATAGATGCCATGCCCACTTTCTCCTTGATGCAGTCAATTTAATATGGTCCACCATTGTGTGATCACTATCCATCCAAATCCACTAAAGTAACCTTATGGCTATTAAATTTTTGCAACCAAAGTATTTCCGAAAGTCAGATGTTAACTGGTTATTGTGTTAACCGGTTAGCTTGTTACCAGGATGCTTTCAAATCGTGAGTCCGCCCGACGTTCTAGGAGAAGAAAGCAAGCACATCTGAGTGAGCTTGAAGCACAGGTTTGATCTATTAAGTTATGTATCAGGTAATTATCCCTTTTCATTATGAATTGCCATTTTTCACTGAATCAAATGACTTGATTGATAGGTTTCTCAGCTAAGAGTTGAAAACTCGTCATTATTGAAACGCCTCACTGACATAAATCAGAAGTACACAGAAGCTGCTGTGGATAATAGAATTCTTAAAGCTGATGTTGAGACCTTGAGAGCCAAGGTAAATGTTTAATGTGATCTGAATGGTGTATTGTGCTTCTGGTTAATATGCATTTTTGGGCCTATTATTTGCCTGCTTTGTCTTTCTGGTTCGTTCTCTCTTTTTCTCATGCCTTCCCCATTTCTTTGTAAATTGCTTTCTAGTACGCTTGCTAAGTTGATGCAGTTAGTAAGAATCAAGACTCACACAAAGAGCGTAATTCTTTTTAGCTTGAAACTTCAGTATTAATTACACAACAGTCCATATGGGGGCCACTGAAGTAAATGCATGCTTTCGTGATTTTTTTAGTTTTTTTTTAATTGTACCAAGTTTTTACTCTTTAATATTAGGCAATCTATCATTTTGATGACTTGATGCCAAAAATCAACTTTGAAGTATAATAATGACAACTCTTAATCTCATGACGCATCAGGGATGGCAATGTATATCAACTTTGTTTATGATATGGAATAAAATTGTTTGGTTGGAGTAGTTCAAGACTAGAACAGGATTGTTAAGGTTTTCTTCTTTTTTTTTTTGATCGCAGCTTTAAGGTGTTATTACTTCACAGGATTGTTGAAGCTGTCTTCTTAGATGTAACTTGTTAATATCTCGTAGAGTCTAGCATGAATTCTTGATTTGTATTATCTATTATGGGTACTTCACATATTAGACCACAAAATATGCTGAAGCTTTTTTGTTATGGTAGAAACTTCTCTCGTTATTATTGATTGAGCTTTGCTCATGCTGCTACCGTTGGTTCCTCTGACCATTTAAAATTCAACACTCAACACTCTAAAGCGTGGATACGATAGGTGCTTCACCGCTCAATTTTCTACTTTCACTGCTCTTTGAAGCTTTTATCAAGGGGTTTTTCCAGGGTTAAGCCCAGTACACTAATGAATGGATTTTATTCCCAAAAACGTGGGCTAGTGGATTTGAGTAATCACTTGTATTATATATATTAAGGCCCTTTTTAGTTGTTTAATATGATTTTACAGAAAGAATATCAAATGAATGAAAAAACAAATACGTTATTGCATATTTGTAAGAATAGAGACGATGTATAGGATTGTCTTTTTAGTTGTTTAATATGATTTTATAGAAAGAATATCAAATGAATGAAAAAACAAATATGTTATTACATATTTGTAAGAATAAAGGCGATGTATAGGATTGTGCTAGTCATAAATGAATTAAATTAATAATTATATTTTAAAACTTTAGGAAAAGGGTGATCAAACATAAATTACATCGTGATAATAAAATATCACAGAATTAATTTAGTTTTATGTCAGGTAGATTTACTATATAAGATATTCATTTGTTGAGAAGCTTAATGGAGAAGTTTATAGAGAGAAAAGAAGATGTACATTTGATCTTTATTGATTTGAAAAAATACTTATGATAAGGCCCCAAGGGAAATACTTTGAAGAATTTTGAAAAAAAAAAAGGATCTCATTGCCTACATTTAAGTTATTAAAGGCATATTTAAGGGGATTGTTGTGTTCAAACATAAAAGGATTTAACTATGGACTTTTCAATTATGGTTGAATTATATTGAGGCTTAGTTGTAAGTCCATGTATCTTTGCATTAGTTATAGAGGTCATAACTCGGCAGATTTAAGAAAATAACCCTTAGTGTATACTTTTTTGCAGATGATATTCTTCTCGTTAATAAGATTAGAGATGGGGCCAAGGCGAAACTCGAGATATGGATGAATATCTTAGATTTTAAAGGTTTTTATCCTAATAAATCTAAAATCAAAAGTTTAAAATAAACATTGCAAAAATGAGATTGTTAAGATAGATGAGTGAGTATACTTAAAAGAATAAGATAAGAAACAAGTACATCTATGAGAAGATTGGAATAATCTCAATTGAAGATAAACTCAGAGAAAGTCGGGTGAGATGATTTTGATATATATATATATATTATGAGGCAATAAAGTTTTAGTAAAGAGGGCTGAGTTATTGGATCTTATTTATGTAAAAAGAGGAACAAGAAAACTAAAAAAACATGATAAAAAATTATAAGTAATGGCCTTGTATACTCGAAGCTAAATGAGGATTTGTTATTTTATGAAGTGCAATGGGAACAAAAAATTCGTGGAGCTGATTCTACCTAGTGGGCCTAAGATAAAGAGTGGGCCTAAGATAAAGGCTTGGTTGTTGTTGGTTGCATAAGCAAAATGGTCATACCTTGGCCAAGGACATCACATTAAAAAAAACTATAAAGTTAGTTTAATGAATTGTCATTGCAACGTAAAGTTTGTTTCAACACTATACAATTTTTAATATACCTAATTAACTTTATTTTCTGTCGTACTCATATGTAAGGTAAACTCGAAATTCCAATTCCAACGACCATGTTTATCATGCAACCAAATAGTACTAGTTGCATTACTTTTTGTTTACTAACTTATGATATTCATGTGCACTCCACCCAAATATCTCTTCTTCACGTGATACTCCATCTACATTGGTCTTTCTTTATCTATGAGCTATTTCGACTTATCAACACTTAATCACAGTGGGTGGCACCCTACCCTCTCTTGGATTTCTTGCTAGGTTATATGTTGGAGACGATGAAGACCCCTGCGAGCAATACCCGCATTAACTACTTGATTCCATCCGAACTATTGGCTTTGATAAAACTTGTTAGGGAGTAATTCGAGGGGTTAATACAATATTTGGGTTCTATACTTTTTAAACCAAAAATCCAGGCTACTAGGTTTGGATAATTTTTGTAAACTTCCAACGGCTTTCGTCTAATCATTATCACCAATAACTTTATAATACGCTTTGTCATCTACACATCTTCTATAAATGATCCCAAATATTGATTTTTTTGCTTTTGTGGTACTATCATCATACAAGAATCTTAGTTAGATTCAAAATTTGCTCTCATTTATGAGAGCTAAAAAGCATTTCTCTTAGTTTATATCTTATGAATTGTTTTTTGTCGACTATTCCTAATTAGTGTCGAGCATGGGATTACTAATTTATTTCAGTAATACTTTCTTTTGTATAAGGTCCAACCAAATTGTTTACTTTCTGTTCTTTCTATTCTCTCACAATGTTTTGCAGGTAAAGATGGCAGAGGATACTGTAAAGAGAGTAACAGGAATGAGTCCCATGTTTTCCACCATGTCAGACATATCTTCTGCTAGCATCCCCTTAACCGCCAGCCCATCGGAAGCAACGTCCGATGCCGCCATTCCCATTCAGGACGACCCAACCCGCTTCTTCGCACCGCCCACACCCAACCCAGGAATCCAGAACTGCATGCCCGAGATCTGCTCTATCGCTCCGCCGCCCCCGCCGCCAATCAACGATGTCACTCATTGTGGTTTGGCTGGCGGCGTCACCGGAAAGATGGTCAGAACTGCGTCGATGCAGCGAGTTGCCAGCTTGGAGCACTTACAGAAGAGGATTTGTGGAGGACCAGCCACCGGCGGGGGCCTGCCGTGGGATGGTGCTGCTTGGGGTCCGCAGATCTCTGGCAATGGCAGCAACAGGCAAAACTAGGGAATGAGGTAAAACTTAAGATTGATGCTATTTATGTTGGCGGAGAGAAACTCATCTTCTATTCTTATACCATTAGTGCTCTATTTGACGCGAAGGTTCTATTTAGATGAAGGATAAAAAAGATGATTTTGATAAATTTTTTATCCTTCTTAAAAAAAAATGTATGATATAAAATAAAATAAATTATATTAATAATTGCATTGAATGTGAAATAAAATTAATTAATTTATTGAAAATTATGTTAGATGTAATGTAAGATGATTGTTTAATATTAGAATTTACGTAAAATAGAATATAAAATAATTTATAATTTTTTTAAATAAATTAAAGTTTTGATATTGCTATTTTAGCTGTGATTTTTTTTTTCCGCAAACTGAATAGGCTGTAGTTTTGTTTAGTTGGTAGTCAGGTGGTCATGGTTATTTTTTTTAATATTTTATAAAAAAATATATAAGTTTTTTTTAGATAATATATATGTGATGAAAAATACAATTAATTAATTGTAAGAATATTAAATAAAATTAATTAATATATTAAAATTTATATAAGTTAATTTATATCACGAATTTGTAATTTTTCTTGTCTCGCACTCTCTTCTCTAGTTCCCATTCTTTCGAAATGATTTAGTATTTTAGTATTTTAGTGATATAAGATAATGAAATAATTTAGTATTTTAATATTGATAAAGCATGTATCTGTTCAGATCTTTTAATGATGTATTAAATATTTTACTCAATTTGTGATTTGCGAATATTTTGTTGGGTTATTGTTATTTCAATTTGATTGAAATTATTTTTTAAGTTATTGACATAAGATATTATTTATTAAATTTAATTATTAAATATTTATTTTATGTCTAATTATTGTATTAATGTGTGAATAATATATATCTTAGTTATATTTATATTATATTTTATTAGTTTTTTAAATTTTTGCTTCATCCTGGTTCAATCCTGGTTCGACCATTGAATCTTGAACCTTTCAGTCAACAGGTTCTGAAGCCGGTTCGATTTTCAAAACCTTGGTTTTCCTATTTACAACTCGTTGGGGAGAAATCCACTCCACTATAACTCCTCTATATTCACCTCTGTGAAATCCCTGGCCTGCTTTTTCATTCCAGACATTGCTGAAGATTAGTTTTTTGATTCATAGATCGATTTGAGGTTGGATTGCTGCTCGAATTTAACTAATTTGACTAGCATTTTAGTACAAGTTGGCCTTATCCTTAGGCCCTGTTTGGCAATGAACTAAAAATCATGGCTAAAATTACTCATGGCCAAAATCTTAAATTTATTTTAAAAAAATTTAAAAAATTATTTTATATCTCATCTCACACAAATTCCAATATTAAACAATCACTTTATTTCACATCCAACACAATTCTCAATAAATCAATCAACTTTATTTCACATCATACACAATTTTTAAAATAATCAACTTACTTTATTTCACATCATACACATTTTTCAAAAATCACTAAAAATTCCAACTAATTTTTTTTTTTTCTTATTACCAAAACAGAGCCTTAGTTAAGCCATCTCGAATTCTTAAATGAAACGAAAATTATGATGAAAAGGTATGCAACGGCATTCATATAATTTAAATATAAGTCAATCGTATCTATTATTTTTGCTAATA
The DNA here is from genome assembly GCA_002786265.1 of Apostasia shenzhenica. NCBI lineage: Eukaryota > Viridiplantae > Streptophyta > Magnoliopsida > Asparagales > Orchidaceae > Apostasia > Apostasia shenzhenica. Next base: position 96,982 of record KZ451908.1, read on the forward strand.
TATAATCTAATTATTATATTATATATATATTTTTTTTTATAAAAATGATAAACAAGAGTATCAACTGTAAATGACTTATGACCAGCTTAATAAATTCAATTTGAGCTTGCATGGTTGTTGATCTTCAATCCACTCCTACTCCTATTTATTGGGCCTCTTTCTGGGCTCCCAGTTCTACTGGGCTTCTTTCTACCTGGGCTCTCAGTTTTACTCGTGAAATTATTCTATCTAAAGTGCACGTCGCCTCAATTTCATAAGCCAATAACATGACGTCATGTATGCAATTGTACGATCCGCACTCATCGGGTTGAGAAAATGGTGCTAACATAATTGTGTGCTAACTACAAACTGTATAATATTTAATAAAAATGTAATGACATTTTTTATTAAAATAAATATAAATACTAAATATAATATTAAGTATTATCATAAAAATATTAAATATAAATTATGTAGTACTAAGTACGAGTTGTATATGAGTATATAAATGTTAAATACAAATTATATAATATGAGTACAAAGTGCTGTGTACACTATTATATTAAAGTACAAATTATATAATACTAAGTATAAAATATATATAGTAAAAAGTTGTAAATATGAAAATTAAAATAATAATTATAAGGATAATAATATTAAATATGAGAAAAAATAATATACAAGCTCTATATTGGTAGGTATAGAGTCTATAATATTAAATATTAATAATAAAGTAGTAAAAGTATTATTATTATATTTTTTTAAATAATATATAATTTTTACTTAACATATATTACTTATACTTTATACTTTTACATTCATATTTAATAATTTCATATTTATATAGATATTTAGTATTTTTATGGTAGATATTTAATATTTTTATAATTATACTTAGCATTACTATGTTAACGTCTTTTGCTTAATTTGATGTGGGGAGAGGGAGGGAGAGAGAGAGAGAGAGCTGATCTCACTTCAACGAGGAAGAGGAGCCGGATCGGGCTCGGCAGATTCGAAGATGCAGCAGGTGATTCCTGGAAAACCCTAGACACAGATCCTCTCATCGATCCTATGTAGTTGACCCCCTTAGGTTTTTCTTGATGGGTATGAGCAAAAGGGATCAGGGACGGAGACGGAAGTCACGTGGGAGGACCAGCAGAACATCAACAAGTTCGGGAGGCTGAACAATCGGTTCCACGAGCTGGAGGACGAGATCAAAGTGGCTAAGGTATGATTTGGGTTCCACCCTAAAGCACTGAATAATCGCCTTTTAGGTCAGTGTTCTACTCGCCAGAGGGGGAGCTTTGTGTGTTGATTCTGTTGATGCGTTGAAGTTGAGTCTTGGTGAAAATGATGGGATTATTCTTTTTTGTTTTAGTTTTGAATGTGCTTTTTCTTGAAAATGATTGATGTGCATCGTGCTTTTTGTTAATGTTTCTTCTTCTTGTTAAAACTTCAACATACATTGTACAACTAAAAAGCATCATTGTCTTGCATGCGCCTTAACAACTAGGCTTTAATGCTCTTTTGTATAGCTAGTCTGACATGATGATAAACAAAAGGAATGGATGCTAGTACACCCACAAGTTAACTTTGTTAATTTGGTTAAGTTGCTTATATTTGGCTTCGTTTGGTTGGTAGTTGGCGCAAGTGAGCTTATATTTGAGCTTTAAAGTGATAATTTGTTTAGTGATATGTGACATTACAATTGTATATATTCAATGCTATATTTGGGTTTCAATGAGAGTTTTCGATAAAAATGGGTCATGGACCATAATATATGAAGCACAGGTACTATAATGGAATATGGATGTAGTAGGATAGGGATACAATGATATGACAAATCATGAATATATAAGATACATGTATGACTAGGATATGATATTTGAGTTGTCAAATATATGTGTGTATATACAAATATTGACAATTTGATCTACTTGAAAAGAAGTAGAATGCGGTTTTTGATTCTTCACTTCTTTAATTGATGTAAATTTATTTATAGCACATTTAGTAGAGCGGGGTTTGTTTACCAACACCTTCACTTGATGTAACCTTTTTACATATTACATGCATTCATAGGAATCATCACATGTGAAAGGTTGGTAGAGTTTCTAATTTTTATATGATGGGTCGTGCATATAAAATGTGCATGTTATTATAATTATTTTCATATATATGCATTTATATTAGACATCATTCGGATTCTCAAGTCACATTATTTTACTTGCAAATAGGGCCCTAAAATTTTTCATTAAATTATCCTCTTTTTAACTTGTTTTGGCATCTTCCATGTCCTTAATGCATCCCTGATGTGTCCAAGTAATTTATTTTCCCATTTAGATATGCCATATGGCATCTCCAACATGTATCGAAGGCATATTTGGAATTATCTTACTTGATAAGGATATGTTGCAGATATAACAGCCCTTTAAAAGTGTACTTGCTTCCTTGATTTTTTTTTGAAAAGTGGTATATATGCCAAATAGATTAAATTAAAATTTTTGTTAAGAATATATTAAGTTATATCCTCTTTTAAGGATATTATAGATATCAATAGGGAGGGACATTCCCTTCACCCAAGCAAAATCATTCTCAATCGATATATGCGCTAAGTAATCGGCAATGCTATTTCTACAGCGTGGTAAATAGCTAATTTTATAAAAATCAAAAGAAGATAATATGTAAATGATATCCTCAATCAAAACATCATCAAGTCTTGCTCTTTGGTGTGTGGTTTCCTGCTCTTTTTCCAGGGGTCACTGCTGAATCTTCGTTGGTCCATGCTGCTGTCTGATTTTCTATATTTTAATTAGGTGCATATACTCTTGATATTTGGGCATATCATAATCAATGAAAGGAACATTTGGCTGTTGGGGCACTTCATGCAAATCTTATAGATCTTGGATCCTTGTTAAACCTCTTCTATTCATGTCTTGCTGAAGTAGATGACTAACCTATATAGAATCTCTCTAACCATAAACCCTGAGGATGATGAACCATTGAAATCAAAGTCTTTAATCCTTTCAATGTAACCCATTTTTTTGTACTACACTAATGAGAAGTTTGATGTCTCTCTCTTGGATGAACTCTCCAATATGGTCCCTAATGATGAACCATGCTCCAACCATCCTTCTACAGTGCACTAAACCGTCAAAATTGATTTTGAGACAATTAGGTGGTGGGGGCCCAACTATCCAAAAGAGAGACATTTTCCACTAGGGGCAAAAGGGTTCCAGGATCTCCAATAATTGCTCAAGTCAACTTGTACAATATTCAGTACAGTAGTAGCTATGGCTTCATTTGAAGGGATCAATTTCCTGTGCACCTTAGCATTCTGGACTCTCTAGCAATAATAAAGATTAACGGTTTCAAGTTGAAGCCGCTTGTCCTTCTTGTTAATGCTTGTAGCTTGGGCAATTATCATAATCTTTACCTACAAAGAAGAGGTTAGTGAAAAGATAATATGGTCTCACTGTAGAATGCTCCTAACACTTCTATAAAGTTTGCAGTCATTCTCCATATGGAAAAGTGTCTCCTCCTCTCTACATCCTTAATGACAATGAGCAAAGCTAGCAAGCCTCCTTCTGTGCAACTACACCAAGGCCGGAATAGTGTCTTTGCACATCCTCTAAAGAAAAGCTTGAATCCTTGGCTCCGTATACCAACCCTAATTAGGTGTTTGCCAACCTTCAAAGTGCTTAATGTACAACTTAACAGTAGGGATCTTCATCGATTCAGTCACAGCCCAAACCAAGTTGTCCGCCTTTAATTGTGAGATCTATTGTCGGGACCTACCGGCAGCCTGATCTTCTTTCTGTCCCAATCTATCCCATGTCATATATCCTCCACATTAGAAGGCACCTCATCAATTTGCATATTCAAAAACGTCAACGATCTGCTGAGGGAGGTGGTAGCTAACCATAGGTCCTTCAAAAATGAAACTCTCACCATCCTTTAACAACCATATCATGTGCTCATTGATCATCTTAGCACCATAAAAAATGAGTTTTCAAATCCAGGAGTCCCCACATTTGATCTCAAACCAATACCTACGAGAGCCATACTTAGCCATCAAGTTATCTGTTCAGATGCACTCAGATCTGTCCATCAACCGTGCGACATGTTTAGCAATAGGGAAACGTCTCCAGACTCTAAAGTTGTGAATATCAAGCCCTCCTTTATATTTGGGCTTGCACATCTCTTCCTAAGTAATATAATGCATCGCTTTGACATCCGTCGTGCCACTTTATAAGAATGTCCTACTAAGCATCTCGATAGCATTCAGTACATTGGTCAGGGACAAATGTATGTGATAAGGCATAGACTGGTATTAAGGTGAGAGCGATATTAATAAGGGTGATCCTCACAGCCAAAAAAAACATCCGACTTCTCACACACTAATCCTATTGTGAACTGCCTTGATAATGCCCACTTTTGCTCCTCCCTCATCCCTAACCTTCTCGTAATTATAGCTTTTCTACTTCGGGTAGTAATGTAGCTAAAGATCATGGAAGACTTCTCAACATTTACCTTCTGTTTAGAAGTAGCACATTAACTGTCCAAGATTTCTTTGACTTTGGCTACTGCAGTTGGGGTGTACTTAATAAAGAAAAGCAGATCATCTGCAAACATCAAATGTGAATGAATTTGGGCCTCTCTGCAAGACTCTAATGCCATTGAGGTCTTCTATCAAGACCGTCATGTGCACCAAAATTGACAACAGCTTCGAGCACATGATTGAAAGATAAGGAGAAAGGGGACATCCTTGTTGTAGCCCTCTCCTAGCCACAATCCACGATGACTTCTTCCTGTTGATCAGTAGGGCATAGCAAAGACCTCTGACACCCATGTTAACTCATCTCCTCCACTTCTCCGGAAAACCCAAGAATCCTAGCATAACACCTATGAAGTCCTAGCTTACTCTGTCATAAATTTGCTCCATGTCAGCTTTAACCATTATATACTGTCCTTTTGACTTTGTCGTGACCAATCTATGCGTCACCTCTTGCATTAGAATGCAGTTATCAATTATCAAGTGTCCTGGGACAAATGCCTCTAGTCTAGTGCTATCAGGTCAGTAAAATGACCCCCCAGTTTGTTCACTAATACTTTAGTTATAATCTTGTAGATCATAGTGCATAGGTTGATGAGTTTGAATTGTTTTGGTTGGTTGGCGTTGCTGGTCTTGGGTGCAAGAACCATTGAGGTGTCCTTCCACTGCTACGGCACAACTCCTATGATGAAAATGTGTTGGACTGCTTTAATTACATCCTCCTCCACCGATGCTGAATACCCCTTCATAAAAGAACCAATGATCCCATCTACTTCGGGCGCCTTATTATTGGGCAAGGAAAACAATGTCAAGGGAATCTGCTTCCTTGATGATCTGATTTGTGGTGTTTGCATGTGTTCATGGTTTTCAAGCTGATACACATTAGCATAGATGGAATGATGTTGTACTTGTATTCATGTTCACTATTAAGTTTAAGACTGATGCTTTTATCAACTGCTACTTGTAGAACTCATGTTTTTCCAATTCTCAGTATGACACTGAAGGTAGCAAAATTAGATCTGTTATAGTAACAAATCCCCTTCATGAGTAACAATTATAGGAACAACCCGGATTACATACTCGGCATGCATCAAATTCTTAAAGCCCTTGCCATCTCCAAAGAAAATCGTGAGTTTTTGTTGATGCTGGCCATGTTATTTTTCTTGAAGCATAGCTTGTGTGTGACTAACATAATTTTGAGTTTTGGAGAGAGTTGTTGCACCATTACCTCCGCATGATTGTTATGGATTCGAAATTGCTGATCACTGTAAGGCAACCTATAACCCCTAGTGGTCGACTGGTCGCCTACGTTGAATCATTGACATCTCAGCAACTCCTATTAAGATGAAAGAAATATTTAATAGTGTGAGAGAAGATGAAAAGATGAAGAATCAACCATAGCAGGACGTGATAAATTAACTTAATATTAAATATGATTTACATCTTTGGCAGAAGTTGGTTGAGATGCTACTTATAATATTAAGAAAATTTGAATGTTTAATATGATGTAAATATCCTTTCGATGTTTTCCAACATTTATCACTACCTGATAGTTGTCTTGTTATTTGAATTCATAATATAATATGAAAAATATGAGGTTGAACATTACTGTGTGATAATCATATATATAATTTTAGTCGAATGTAAATTTTTTGGAATTAATTTTGTGATAATTAAAAAATTATTCAACAACAACAACAACCAAGCCTTAATCCCACTAGGTGGAGTCGGCTATATGAATCATTTGTTACCAAATTCTTATCTAAGTCTAAGTAACTAAGATCACTTCTTATAGTTTCTTGCCATGTCTTCTTTGATCTCCCTCTTCCTCTTTGTACATGGGCAAAATTCAATAACTCAATTTTTCTAACTGAAGCTTCAATCGGCCTACGATTTATATGTTCAAACCATCTAAGCCGACTTTCTTTAAGTTTATCCTCAATTAGTGCAATACTAATTTTTTTTCGGATATACTCATTTCTCATTCTATCCTTTCATGTATATCCACACATCCACCTTAGCATCTTCATTTCTGTAAAATTTATTTTATTTGTATATTTTCTCTTTGCAGGCTAGCATTCTGCACCATATATCATTGTTGATTTTACTACAATTTTATAAAATTTACTCTTAATTTTGGATGAAATTTTTCTTTCGCACAAGATACTAGAAGTATTTCTCCATTTTATCCATCCTACTTGAATACTGCTAATAACGTCATTATCTATTTTACCATCATTTTGTATGATTGATCCAAGGTATCTAAAGCGCTAACTCTTCTTGGCAATTTGATCACCAATTGTCACATCTCCAATATAAGTATTTCTTTCTTAACTAAATGTGCACTCCATATATTCAATTTTTGATCTACTAAGATGAAAACATTTATATTTTAGAGCATTCCTCCAAAGCTCTAGTTTCGCTTTAGCTCCCTCTTTAGTTTTCTCAACAAGAACAATATCATCTGCAAAGAACATACACCAAGGCAACAAGATGAGAAGATAATCGAAGAAATCCCATCAAATATGCTAAATTCGATTTTTAATTAATTAAAAAATAGGTAACCAGATGAGCAGTTTCGCAGAAGCATTATTAATAGTGATTATTTATGCTAAATAATATATAGTCGCACAAGTTTAGAGGGAGTTTCAGCAAAACCAAATTAATAAAATTTTCATCTAAAATTAAGTAACTAGGTTAACTTAATTTGTATCTTATCAAGTAAATTCAGAATCAAACTTGAATCATGCAGAGCCTAAAATGGTGATGGGTGTAGGTGTGATTCATGGGTTGAACGAGGGTGGGCGCGTGATAACTAGGGTGGCAATTTTTGACCCAACCCAGCTTAACTGGGTATGGATTGAGCTTATTCGAGTACGGATCATAAACAGATCAACCCGAGTTTGACCCGCCTAAAGGGACCCAAGTATGGGTTGGTCGGTCAACCCGAATTTGACTCATTAATGACCTTTTTATCAACATTAATGCATTTTTTATTTTTATTATTAATTTTAATATTAATTATTTGATATGTATTATATAATTTAGTTGAATTTTTGATGTTCTTAATTAAACTTTATGGTTATATGGATTCAAAGTAAAAAAATATTGAATTTATCAAATTATAATACCTCAAAAATTATAATAAACGAGTTGGCTTGTCGGGTCAGATAACCCGTTTATTAAATGGGTTTGATATAGGTCTTGATGCTTGCCCGTTTATTAAATAGGTCGAGTTTGAGTCAAGTTTAAATAGGTCAGGAAAATAAATGGGTAGACTCGAAGCCAACGCGCCAACCCGAATTGCCACCTCTAGTGACACTACGTGTGGCAGTCAACTCGGACAGGGGAGCATTTGTGGACGGCTCAGGAGCATTGGTCGAGGTATGGATGAAGGTGGCTTGGCTTGGGGCTGTGGGCATGCAGCGAGACAATGGGACGAAGCACGGCTCTAGGATGATGGCAAAGTAGGTTCATAGCCGTATAGCTGATCGAGGCACTTGAGACTATGGTGTCGAAGGTGTGGGTCGAAGGCGTTGACGAGTCAGGTTGGCAATAGTGATGTCGAAGTTGGTGCGATGTGATGAGGGAGGTCAAAGCATTGTCAAAATATTGATGATAAAGGTAGTTCAGTAAGGCGAAAGGAATTCTGCTAGTAGTGTGAGAAAATGATAGAGTGGGCGTTGAGGGGGTGGGGGAGCTAAATCGGGATAGGGTTTTGGTAAGAATCCATGCCCATTGTATTCAGGATATCAATGAGCATGAATCTGATTTGACTCCCATTCTCTTCTTTATTCGGGATATTGATGATCTTGAATTTAATTTTTAAAAGAAAAAATAATTTAATTATCACCAATAAAATATTGAAGAGGTGTTTATATAAACCTATTCTACATGATAAAATAAGCAATAAAGCAAAATATATTCTACCATATCATTCTCACACATCTTTAAAAAAAAAAAAACAAATCACATATGCTGCTGTGAAATAAAATTATCCCAAAATAAAATATCTAATCAATAGAAATTAGTTTGACATGAGGGATATTCAGTTGGTTAAGTTAATCTTTCCATATTTGTCTCTAAACATCAATCAAACCAGATTGAGTTGACATGCTTTGTAGTTTGTACACCTGTGGTATGTCATGTCAGTGTTTTCTTTTCATGCTTTGTAGTTTGTACACCTGTGGTATATCAAACAAAGGGTAGATTACATCTGGGTCCCTGAGGTGTGGCCTGTTTGTCATCCAGGCTCATAGTTTGGGAATCGTTTGATCCTGAGATAAGGCCTTCAATTAGGTTATTACATTAAATTTGCTATTAATTTGAGGGTAAATTGCATCTGTGCCCCTGAGGTTGGAAGGGGTTGCAAATTGGTCCTAACATTTTTAAAACTTTGATTTGGGTCCCTGAATTATACAAGTGTTGTTATTTGGTCTTAATTAAGACATAATTATTAATGTTTTACGATTATATCATAATATTATTTTCAATCTTTAGTTTTTTGACTTGTATTAATATTTACATTTTATAGTTGTAAATTTTTAGAGCTGATAAAGTAAGAGATAGGAAAAATGTAATTTTTTAAAAATGTGAGGGTAGAAGAGTATAATGGTTCTTTAAAATATATAAATTACTCAAACTAGTTAAAATGTGATTAAATTTATGTTTTCTAATGAAAAGCCAATGAAAAAGATGAAATTTTGAAAAAGTTGATACCAATTTGCAACATTCTCTCAACCTCAGGGCCAGATGCAATTTCCCTAATTTAAACTGAAATGCTCATATTACCCTTCCAACTCTCTCTCTCTCTCTCTCTCTCTCTCTCTCTCTGCCATACCAAAATGTGATTTCCTAAATGCAATGTTAAAACTCTTGTTGATTATAGCTGTTTTGTTGCTGACCCAGGAAAATAATGAGAGCTTGGAAGATGCCAGCAATGAACTAATCTTGTCAGATGAGGACATTGTCAGGTTCCAGATAGGGGAAGTCTTCACCCACATGCCAAGGGAGGAAGTCGAGAGCAGGCTGGAGAAGATGAAAGATGATTCCAGCAAGAAGCTACAGAAGCTGGAAGAAGAGAAGGAATCAGTGCTTGCTCAGATGGCTGACCTGAAGAGAATTCTCTATGGAAAGTTCAAGGATTCCATCAACCTGGAAGAAGATTAATAACTTCTTCTCTCCTTCAATTTTGGGAAGATTCTTGTAGTTTGATGTCTAGACATGAGATATTACATTGTGGAGTATTTCAAATTGAAAGTAAAAGTGGGAAGTTAATCTGCGCTGGTGATACTTATATGTTACTTGGCAGTGGCAATTTATTATTGTTATACACTGAAACTCCCACATAAACCATACTGTTTGGATAGGGCTGTTAATAAATCCCATCTCAGGCCAATCCAATCTCGGCTTGAGACTGAATTGTAAGTTCTTGATTTTCTCTTGATTCAATTCAAATAATGAATAAGAAGAGTTTTTTTTTATTAATATAAAAAAGGGAGATATTATTTATCGGGCCTCCAACCCGTAAAAAAGGCAACATTTTATCGGCTCATGCCGGTACAAGGTGAAAAGTAAGGCCTAAGGCCCATTACAAGAAAACCTAAGGCAATCCTAAATGGCAATCAGAGGCCCACCATTAAGGGAAGCCCAATACACAACATATAACTAAAGGGACAAGATACTGTAAGACCAAAGGCTCAAAACAAGGCAAAGATGGGACAAAGCCCATACACAAGGTGACTGGGCCCAGAAAAAGCCCAGTAGTAGAGCCCATCCAGCAAGGCCTAGCCAGAGAGACCCATGCAGAGTTGAGCCCAATCTGAAAAGAGGTTTAACTGGGCCGAAGCCCACAACTAGTAGAGAGGCTTATAGAGGCTGTACAACCCAGAAAGGATTTTAGAAAGTGGTGAGCCAAAGCCCAAAACAAGCTGTCAACCAGCCCACAACAAAATGGGCCAGAAGAGGTGATTGGTCTAGAAGGCTCAGCGGCTGCTGGAGCAAGCAGGCCCACGGATGGGCCTGGGGAGTTTGGGCTGTTAGGGTTAACAGGCCCACGAACGGACCCAAAACCCAACCCCAACGGAGAGCGGCCCAGGCCGGGGAGCACAAAAGGCTGAAGAGGCAGGGCCCACGGCAAGTGTGCAAGACACATGTCGCACGGAGAGCAGATCCTGCCCACTCACGCGTGACGCGACCTGGCTGTCGGTCACGTAGAGAAACTGCCTGGGAAAGAGCGCGCCCACATGCGGCTGTCAGAAGTGGACGGGCGGGGATGCGGCCGGGACGCGGCGGGGACACGACCGGAACGTGGCGGGGATGCAGCCGGCACACGGCCGCCACACGGTGGGCATGCGGCCGGCACGTGGAGGGGACGCGCCGGGGACGCGGCCAGGACGAAGAAGGGAATTTGGCAATCTAGGGTGACAAGACCAAGCTGGCATCCGGTAATGGACCTCCCAAGGCGGAGCACTGCCAGCGACAACAGGGCGATCTACCTCCAGAAAGTGGCAGAGCTTTCTGCAAGAAACACAAAAAAAGAGAGAGAGTTCCGGGAGACGGCGGCGCGCAGAGGTATAAGCCTGACGGTTAAGGCTTAAAAGGAGAGAGAGTTCAAGACATCCAGAAGAGGACACAGAGATTTAAGGTGGTTCAGGGAGGAGGACCCTTACGTCCACCGAGTGACCAGCAAAGGGATTTCACTAAAGTAAAAGGATAGCCGTGAAGGCTTAATACAATATTTGGGCAAGAGAGAGAGAGAAAGAAAGAGCTCCTCAGTTGGGGCTCTAATACAATGAGAATGGGAGAATCAAAGTAGCTGCTTGCACCTTGGTCGCCCCTATTGATCTCCTTGATTTGATCTTTTATCTGTAGTTTTTTTATCTCTCCTTCCTTTTTGAAGACTGTTCAGATGTATTTGTAGGCAGCGGATGGTGCAGCTTTATCCTGGTTTTTCGGAGGAAAGGAGGTGAACAAGCTTTGGGTTCGCGCCGCTTGTTGACCGTCGGAGGGATCAAAAGCAGTAAAAGGAGAATGCTAACTTTTAATACTAGCACTGCTTCTAGGGATCTGTGATAGCTGAAGCATACGGACCCCTGATTTGCAGATCTGGGAAAAGTGCCTTGTACAGGGAATGACGCGGTTGGGCCAAGCTAATTGCGACAGGCACCGCTTTGTAATATCGTCCTCGATGTTACCAGGGATGGTCCTGGCTCATTGTGGTCAAGGCTTGGTTGACCTCCCGTATCCAATATTTGACCGGGGTCTCGTGTCCGAGGTTTGACCGGGGTCTCGTGTCTGAGGTTTGATCGGGATCTGAAACCTGTGAGAACAGATAGGTGAGTGAGTAAATAAATAAAAGCTGAAAGCCAGCTAAGCGCCACATGTATGGCTGGAATGCAGCGTTGGAACCACGTGTTAACATCAGCCCCCCCGCATTGTCAAGGCGCTATATGGGTCTTGGAATGCGAACTGTCGCGATGGTGGACACACAGCCCGAGACCTATTAGGATAAGATGGGGGTGGCGCCCGCCGATCTGTATTCTCTTCTCTTGGCCCCTGAAAATTTCTATGAGAGAGAGAGAGCAGACCGTTAGAGAGATGGCGGAGAGGAAGAAATGAGTGACTCTGTCAAGCATCACAAAGAAGAGAGCCAGCGATCCTCCGGCTGACGATCCTCCTCCTGGGAAGAAGAGGCTTCTAGAGTCATCTGAAGGATCGCCAAAACCGGCGACGACGGTTCCCATTGAGGCATTCCAATAGAAAGAAGTGGGAGCTGCAGTTGTGGATCTGGAGGGGGAGGCTCCATCAGTTAGGGTTGTTGTTGTTCTGGCGCAGACGCTGGAGTCTGTGCAGGAGCCGACAGGTGTTGAGGCCACAGAGGTGGTGAACGTTTCTGATTCTCCGGTCAAGCCGCCTCCGAGGGCTAGAGAACTGAAGGAAGTGGCTCTGGTGAGCGAAACATTCGCTGGAGAGAAACTAACGCCTGGGAAGATCGTGCTCAAAGATGAAAAGATTGAGCGGCTCCTTCCTAGGTTCGGGGCTCCCGCAGAGAAGAAGTCACCCCTGATGGTTTGCGGTCCTGCCCTTCTTGCTATACCAACCCCTCCTGAGAAGAAAAGGAAGCCCCTCTTCCCTTCTTTCCTTCCAGCGAACCTTAGGAATGACGAGGAAAAGGAAGGAAAGGGAAGGAAAGAGGAGGGTAGCAAGATGGAGGAGGTGATTAAAGGAAAGAAGGAAGTGCCCTCCCAGGTTGCTCCTGAAAGCGCCCTTGGCATTGAAGGGTCAGGAGGCAAGATGGAGGGAGCGATTAAGGGGAAGGAGAGGGTTCCTCCAGCTCCCTCTAATGTCGCCCCCAACATTGGGGAGACATGGGGCATGCTGGGAGAAAGGTTGTTTGAAATAAGGAGGGAGGAGAAGAAGATTCTAGGGAGTACCTCCAAGGTTCTGGAGGTAGTAAGATCTTTGAAGGGCAAGGAGGAAGGGGAGGCTCGCCACCTTCGGAGGATAGAGAAGTTGGAGGGCGCTTTGTTGCAAGTCACAAAGCGTTCCCAAGGTGGTCACAAGGAGGAGTTAGGGAAGCTGTATAAACTGGAAGACAAGTTGGCTTCCCTGGCTTTGAGTAACGCGGAATGGGCCAGTAAAAGTGAGACTGTGAGGGGGGAGTTCCATCGCATCCTATCGAATGTGAACCAGGCCCATGCTGCTCATGTCAAAGACCTCCAAAAAAGAATAAATGACTTATATGATGGAAGGAGGCTTTGAAAGAAGAAAGGAGCTGGCTAAGGGACGAAGTTGCCAAGGCCAGGGAGGCACTGTCGGGAGTGAGGGAGGCTGCCTTCGAAACTCATCGCCAGGAGGAGTTGCTGAAGCCTGAAGTTCATTCCTTGCTGGCCTTGGTGGAGAATAGCTCTGGATGGCGGGGACGACGTATGGAGGATCTGAAAGAAGCGGTGAGAAGGGCGGTGAATATCGTCAGCGCCTCGCCGGTGGGTCACCATGCGAAGAATCAGGCGGCTTTTGATGTTCTTTGGCAGATATTGGTTGATGTAAGTATCTTGAACCAGGAGAATATCAGAAGTCCTGTTGTTCTTCTTTTCTGTGGTCCTAAGGGACCGGACAAGTTCTTTGACATTGGGAGCCATTGCCCAGAGGAGGTTCCTCCAGCACGGTCCTACGTTGGCTGGGGACATCACCTATCTCCCCTACGCAGGAGTCCTGAAGAGGGCCAAATCACTCCCCTCGAGGCCAGGTGGCTAGGCCGAAGTGCTCCTCCCGAAGTCCAGTAACAGGATCAGCCAGGAAGCCAGAAGTGACCTGCCTCCATCCTCAGCTAGCTTCTTAGCCTCATCATCAACATTAAATTTGAAGGAGAAATTGTTGAGGAGAGATGTCCTGGCAGCTCTGCTGACCATTGTCAGGAGTGTAATAAGTTCTGAAGCCTTGTATTTTTTCTGCTTTTTTTTCCTGTACTCATGAGAAAAACACGTAAGAGAACAGGAAAAATGAAATTGTAACAAATTTTATCATTAATGAAATGCATTTTTCTTTCAAAAACTTATTTTGAATGAATTCTATTTGTGTTTGTCTTTCCTTTTGTGTTTGAAACAGGTACCACGAGATTAGAAATGAGAGAAAAAGAATCCATAAGTGTGAAAGCATAAAACCAATGGTAAATTCTAAGTTAAAAGAAAAGTTACTATCCTCGTGCACGATCATAAAATATCGGACAATAATAGTAAAGGGGACAACAGAATGCCGTTGAGATATTGCGCACGATTATGAACCGTCGTGCACGACGTACGACAAAACGGGGGGAAGCGATGCTTTGATAACCGTGCGTCGCTTCGAATTCTGAACTTGTTAGAAGATACGGACGATCTGATTGCGTCCGCGTGCTGATCGAAGAGATCAGACGGCCAGAAGACAAAAGGACATAGTTGTTTCCTATAAAAGGCTTCCCCAAGGGGCAACTGGAGTACTTGTTCATCTTCAAACCCTAAGAGAGAAAAAAGAAACTTCGCCCCGTCCGTTGTGAAATCAAGCCTTGGGAGGTGGAGAGATCGAGTGGGCGGAGCTGACCGATCAGTTCCACAAGGATACTAGTTACCAAGAGAGTCTCCTGATGGAGACAAGGTGCTCAATACGACCAGGGGGTTTAGAGGGAACCCAACTTGATGATTATCCCCCCTACTGCCGACTTCCGACCGAACAACCCTCCTCAAGGGTTGGTATGCGTGTACCGGGTGCAGGTGGAGTACGGCTTGATGTTGCCACCGCAACCGGAGTTCAAGGAAATCTTGAACTCATTTTAGATTGTCCTGGCGCAACTCTCCCCTAACGTCGTTGCCTACGTGTATTCCTTCTTGAAACTGCTGCAGGCTCAGGGAATACCGTGGACCTTGACGCTATTCAGGAGCTTGTTCAGCTGGATGGCGGTGCCAGGATATGGAGGATGCTTGACCCTACAGTCAAAGATGAGGAAGATGATATTTTCGGGGACAAGTAGTTCCCACTCGAACTGGAGGGACTACTACTTCTTCGTCGGGGGGGATTTAGGGATCCCCCTAACGCCCGGTACATGTCTTCCTGAGTTTGTGGGTGATGCCAAGTGGATGGCAGGGCAAGACACCCTAAAAAATCTGGAGAGGTTAAAGGGGTGGAGCTGGCCCTTGAAGGACTTCCTCAGACATATGAGGAATGACGTATCCCTGCATGCCAAGACGTTGGGGTACGTCGTTCTCAGGGAAGTCGCCACACCTCCTGGCACGGTTCTGATGAAGAAGGTCAGGAGAGGGGAGCCTCCTGCCGCCCAGCTCAGTAGAGAGATTATTGAGGTGGGGGAGGAAGAGGAGATAGGGGTTCCGGATCCGGTCTGTGGAGGAACTGCCGTCGATGTGGTGTCCTCTCCTGAGGATACTACAGACGATAGGAAAATCTTGGCTGAGCTAGGGTACACGGGAAAGGGGAAGGAACCTGTGTCAGCCGTCAAGCCCCAGACAATCCCTAAGGGTGCCAAAGGGATTATCATAGGGGAGAAAGAGGAAGGGAACGAGGCTAACAGAGGCCAAGAAAAGGAGGGGACGGAGGGACCTTGCCTAGATTTAATTCTTAGTGAGGTTCCTGAGAAAAAGAGGAGTCCCTCCGAAAGCACAAGTCTAGAGCCCCCAAATAAGAAGGTGAAAAGTGTGGAGGAGGAAGGCTTTGTTGCCGGGGGAGAACACGACTGGCAGCGGAGCGTAGAGCCCCCCTACAGTACTAACTTTGCCGGGATCTTTGGGGACGAAGGTACAAGAATAGCGGTGAGGACGAAAGGGAATGACAGAAGATTGATTGTCGTCACCGTGCCGACCGCGAACAAGAACTGCGTCTACCGAGGAGAGGTAGGTCTGGCTCTAGGGAGCGGTCTGGTGTCAAAGGACTTGGAGGAGAAATTGGAGAAAACCTCCACACCAGACCTCTATTCAAACTTTGCCAACAGGATAGCTACGGTAGGGATCCTCTCTCGGCCCTTCTCTCCCGTTTAATCTCGTGAGCTGACTTGTTTTTGTTGCAGGTCTTCGCTCGCTTGCCGTTGGCTTTGAACAGGGCCTTGAGGACAGAGGAGCAAGTTCTGGAGCAAGGACGTCAGCTTCATCAACGGGATGAAGAAGTTGAGGCCTTGAGGGTCCAGCTTGCAATGAAGTCTTCGCAGCTTGATGCTGCCCAGGAGGAAAAGGCCAAACTGCAGGAGGAGCTTGCAGTATGCAAGTCTGCAATGGGCGCGATGAAAGCTGACAATAAAGCCCTGCAGGAGAAGCTTGTCAAAGTCACCGGAGACTAGGAGGTCGTTGTTGCGGAGAGGTCTGAGCTGCTGTGGAGGCCTACAAGACGAGTTTACCCTGTAGGCAGGAGAGGTTGGATGGGAGCAGGCGGGCTTGAGAAGGATTGGCTTCCACTTTGATCCAAGGGGGCAAGATTACTGCTGCCTATCTTTGAGAAGTGGATCCCTTTCCTTGCATGGCCTCCGATCCTATTTATAAAGAAGAGAGATTTGACTTGACTGATGATCTTATCCATCGGGTATTTGATCTTTTGGATGGGGTCAGTGAAGGCTAATCTGCTTCTTTATAAAATGAGTGATGTAACCCCTTTTGTAATTTTTGAAAATGAATGAAAAGGAAACTTGTTTATTGCATACCTTTTTATTCTGATGTATGAAATACAAAGGTACCTTTGTATGAAGTTTGAGATATTCTGATTGTAACTCTGAGAAAACCCCTTATAACAATTTAATAATAAAGGACTTTGGATCACAGAGAATACCCCAAGTTTGACTTTTGAGACTTCGTAAGTCCGCATAGGAAGGGAGTAGTGATAATAGGAAAGATCCCGTCTAGGAGGAATTATTTGACCCAATGCCAAAAGGAATTGGAGTGTCTGAAACATCGTGTCCGACGTTTGTACTTAAGGCATGGGCTGACCTCAGGGGCCTCCTGAATTTAGATTAAAAGTATACTCATTTATACACCTGCACAGAAAAGAAGTAATAATAGTAGTGGAGATCCTGCCAAGGAGGGGTTATCTGACCCAATACCAAAAAGACTTGATCGTTTGAAACATCATGTCCGATTTTTGTACTTGAGGCAAGGGCTGACCTCCGTTAAAGCGGCAGATCCTAGTGGGAAGCGAATGCATTCTGCTTAGGGGGGACCTGTATCATGAGCAGATATCAAGGACTGCCCTAAGGTTACGAGCAGTCCTCCAGACCTTCCGCTAGCCGGATGGGCTTATGAAAGGGTTCCAGATACAGGTACGAGACCCCGCCTGCCAGGCGTAACTAGGCTCGGTGACCGCCGTATATGCAAGGTTAGCTATGACAAACCATCGTGTACGAGGTCCGGAGCCTCGGATACGATGGTCGAGATTTGAGATTGAAATCATACCTGAGCGATAGTTGTTAGGCTGATATAAATACCCTAATTTTAATAGGTGTAAGACTCATTGTCACGAGAACCTCGGAGTTCAAGATATAATTTTTGGGCCAGCATAAGGAAATCCAGATATACTTTAGAAAAAACCCAGATATCCATTAAAAAAGAATGTTCCAGAACTTGTCAATTGAATCCGTATAATAAATTCCTGACTGAATCTGTACAAATAAATCTTGTATAGGGAGCATAAAGATGAACTGCTGTCAGGGATCAGGCATAGAATTTCTTTAGATCATCCCCACTCCAAGTTTTAGGGAGTTGGATGCCTTCAGAAGTCATGAGATAATATGCGTTCAGTCCAGCAACCTCGCGCACGACGTACGGGCCGTCCCAGTTAGCCTCAAGCTTGGGAACCCCCAGATTGCTGCCAGCAAGAAGTCATCGCTTGAGTATCAAATCTCCTTGAACAAAAGTCCTTGCGGTTGAAATACCTTTAAACCCGGCGCTTGTGCTCCAGGCGCTTGAGTGCGGCCAACTCTTTTTTCTATGCCAAGAGGTCTAGATCGACACGTAGCGAATCATCATTTTCGTTCTTCCAGGTTTGCAGATCTTCGAGATTGAAGTTGGCTGCAGTTTCTACCCTGGGCGAGGAGTATTTTAGCTCAACCGGTATGACTGCGTCCATTCCGAATGAAAGGGAGAAAGGAGACTTCTGGGTGACCTCGGAAGGAGCTGTATTGTAAGCCCAAAGAGCACCTGGTAGTTCTTTTGGCCAGTAGGTTTTGGCGTTGTCTAGATGTTTCTTCAAAATATTTAGGATATTTTTGTTAGCGGCCTCTGCCTGACCATTGGTGTGAGGGTGCCAGACGGATGCATACTTGAGATTGATTTGGTGTTTTTCACAGAAGTCCTGGATCCGCTGATTAGCAAACGAGGTACCATTGTCTATGATAATCACCATTGGTATGCCATATCTGCAGATGATGTTAGCCCATAGGAAATTTTTGACATTTTGAGCAGTAGGATGATTAAGTGGCTTAGCCTCAATCCACTTTGTGAAGTAGTCGACAGCCACTAGTATCCACTTGTAGTTCCTCATGGTCGTAGGCATTGGGCCCAAGAAGTCCAGCCCCCAAATAGCGAAGTCCAAGACGAATTGATGGATTTGAGATAACAAGCAAGCTGCCTTTGCATGTCAGCGTAGTACTGGCATTGAGAACATTTCTCTACAAAAGTCTGAGCATCCTTATGGATGTTTGGCCAGAATAATCCCTAGCAGAGGATTCGCATGACCAGACTTTGGCCTCGAGCATGAGTTCTGCACTCCCTTTGTGTACAGCCTACATGACTTCTTGGGCTTCCTCAGGCCTCAAGCACTTGGTGAGGGGCTTAGCATAAGATCTTTTGTAAAGCTCCCCATTGATGAGGGTGTACTTGGCATAGTCAAGATTTAGTTTCTTCATCTCTTGCCTGTTGTCGGGTTGGGTCCCATCTTTTAGGTAATTGAGGATCTTGTCCATCCAGCAGGGCGGATGCTCTTCAGAATAGACTTCTGCGCATTCAAAACTTGGGGAGCCCTACCTTTGCGAGTCGGTCTGCCACTTAGTTTTCTTTTCTGGGAATAAGCGTCAGGGAGAAATCTTCGAACTGAGAGATCAAGGACTGAGCTTGTTGCAAATATTTTTTCAGAATCTCGCCCTTCGTTTCGAATGCACGATTCACCTAGTTGACGACCAGTTGGGACTCACTGAATACATGTATACACTTTACAGTCATGCTGAGTGCGAAGTTCAGCCCTGCAATGAGAGCTTCATACTCTGCTTGATTGTTGATGGCCTTAAACTGAAGTGTCACGACCTGGTGCAAGGTGGCTCCCATTGGGCTGGTTAGGAGAATCCCAGCCCCCTGGGACTGCAATCCAAATGCACCGTCAACATGAAGGGACTAGAGGTTTGTCCAGTGTCTGGCAAGCGGTGGCTCCGAAGTAGAAAGCTCGGCGACAAAGTCTGCTAGCGCCTGAGCCTTGATTGCTGTCCGCGGGATATATTTGATGTCATACTCGCCCAGCTCAATGGACTATTTAAGCAGCCTTCCCGAGACCTTAGGAGTGTGTAGTATCTTCAGGAGCGGTTGATTAGTGACGACCTGGATAGTGTGGGACTGAAAATATGGGCGCAGTTTCCTCGCTGTTAGCAGGAGAGCTAGGGCAAGTTTCTCCAGCGTGGGGTACCGGCTTTCAGCGTCTAGGAGTATAGCTGATATAAAAGATTGGATGTTGTACCCTCTTATCGTAGTCCACGAGGACCGCTGAGACTGCAGTGTCAGACACACCCAGGTATAAAGACAGGACCACCCCTTCCTTTAGTGCCACTAATATTGGAGCCGAGGTAAGATACTTCTTCAGTTCTGTGAAAGCGGCTTCGCATTCGTTGGTCCACTGGCCCCCCTTGTTACTGTGCAGGCATCGAAAGAATGACGAACATCAATCCCCGGCTTTTGAGATGAATCTGCTCAGGCTGTTGATCCGTCTGCTAGCTTCTGAATATCTTTTGCCATTTTAGGAGAGGGCATGCTCAGGATCACCGAGATTTTATCTGGGTTGGCCTCTATTCGTCTGGCAGAAACTAGATAGCCCAAAAACTTTCCTGAGGCTACACCGAAGGTGCACTTGGTAGGATTAAGCTTGAGGTTAAACCTTTAGAGGGTGTCAAGTGTCTCCCTGAGGTCATCGAGGTGTCCCTCCAAGGTTCTGCTTTTGACTAGGATGTCGTCGACATAGGTTTCAAGATTCCTCCACCTTTGATCCTTGAAGACGACATCAATCATGAGCTGGTAAGTAGCGCCGGCATTCTTGAGACCAAAGGGCATGACGTTGTAGCAGTATGTGCCGAAGTCAGTGATGAAGGCAGTCTTTTCTTCATCTTCTTTGGCCATCCGGATCTGATGGTACTTAGAGAAAGCATCCAGGAAGCTCATAACCTCGTACCCGAAGGTACGATCTACCATTATATCAATGCATGGGAGAGGGTAAGTATCTTTGGGACAGGCCTGATTCAGCGTCAGAAGTCCACGCACATCCTCCACTTTCTGTTGGCCTTTTTCACCATGACGATGTTGGTGAGCCATTGGGGGTACTGAACCTCCCTGATATAGCCTGCTTCAAGCAGTTTGTTGACTTCTTCTTTGATAGCATCCTGCCTCTCCCCTGCCATCACCCTCTTCTTCTGTGTTATAGAAGAGGCAGTCTTAGATATATTCAGATGGTGCTCACATACTGCCCTGTCAATGCTTAAAACATCTTCAGGAGACCACGCGAAGATGTCAATGTACTCAGAAAGCAAGGTGATGACGTCCGCCTACTACTTGTCATTCATTAAAGAAGATATATTTACAACTTTAGTACAACTGGTTGAGATTCCCTGGGATACAGCTGATCGACGAAGAGCTGTGCGGCGATCTGGAAACACCGGGTAGCCTGCCTGGCATCTCCTCTGATGGTGACAACGCCACTGGAAATAGGAAACTTCGCGCACCATCCCAAAGGAATTAAGTGTTGTCCTTCTAACGATGGCGTTATAGCCTGACTTAGCCCTGATGACAATGAAGTTTATCATGTTCATGGCATAGCCATTGTCATCGCCAAAGGAGACGGGCAAGGTAATGAATCCCAGAGGTTGGACCCTCTCCCCGGAGAGATCGAGTAAAGTGGCTCTAGCGCGGAGGAGGTTTGTCTCTTTGAGCCCCATATGGAGGAAGGCAGTTTCGAACAGGATGTCGGCGGTGCTCCCAGAGTCGAGGAGCACTCGTCGAACATCGAAGTCAGCTATGTGGGCGACGACCACGATTGGATCGTTATATAGATTGCTCTGCTAGGGGAGATCTCCTTGGCAGAAAGTAAGAGGAATGAACGAAGAATGTTGCTCAGAGATACTGCCAACCTCAATTTCTTGGCAACGAGCAGTAGCAGGGTCAATACTAAAGATGACATTAATCGTTCTAGCGACAGGGGGGTAAGGGCGCCCTTGTTGGCTGGGACCTGGAGATGGGAGGGCTTTAGCAGGAGCCCCAGTAACTTCGAGGGCCTTTCCTTTCTGGGCGGCAGTGAAGGTCGGCGCCATCTGCATGAATTCTTCTAGCTTGCCCTGATCCGCCAGTTTGTCAAACAAGGCTCTAAGGCCACGGCACCTGTAAAACTTGTGCCTGTAGTTCCCGTGGAACTCACAATAATTGTTGGGATCCACTCTGACCGGAGGCACTAGCTTGGGTCCGACAGGTTGGACCCATCCTTGTTTAACGACCGCCGCATAGACTTCAGGAAGGTGCCGGGAGAAAAAAATGCTTTTGACGCTGGACGTGTCGTGGCTTCCCTTCATCTTGGTCACGACCCTTGGCCATATGTATCTTCGTGGTCGTGGGTTCATTACCCCAATATTTTCTCTTTCTCTTCTCTTGCTTGACTCTAGAAACATCGGGGGGAGAGGACTCAGCATCCTCGAGGAGCATAAATTGGCTGGCTTTGGCCACCAGCTCTGGGTAACTCTAAGGTTTGGCTAGCTGCAGGGATTTAGATAGATCCCCCACCTTGAGTCCCCTCCGAAAATTGTGCATGGCCACCGCCGGGTCGACATCTTCAGCTTCTATAGCGGCGACGAAGAAGCAGTTGGTGTAATCTCGGAGGCTCTTTCTCTCTCGCCTTGCTTGATGTTGGTGAGCACCATGTCGAAGACGACCATTTTGGTCCGACCGATGAAACGGGCGATCAGCTCCCATTTGAAGTGTTCGTAGGAGGAGATGTGACCCCTGGGCAGCTTGATGAACCAGCTAAATGCCGCCCCTTTCAAAGTGTTGGCCAGGAGATGGCACTTAGTGGCTTCGTCCGGCACGCGATAACGGACTGCAGCCTCGAACCCCTGAACGTGCTCGCGGGAGTCGGTTGCGCGTCTGTAGGCCTCAAGCCTGGGCGACCTGAAGTCCTCTGGGATTGGGGCCAGCCGGATGGCGTCGGTAAAAGGGGCATTGCCATCCATCGGTCCAAAAAAGTGGTCAGGCCCATGATGAGGGTCGTGAACACCTGAAAAGAGGGGATCTCTTCCGGCAAGGAAAGGAGGGAAAGCAGGCTGTGGTAGCGGACATGCTGGAAAAGGATTCTGGTGAACCTCCTGGAGACGAAAGGGGCGTCTGGGTAGTAGAGAAGAGCCAGACGTCTGAATGGAAGGTGCCGCTACGGGAAGTGCAAGAGCAGGAGCCTCAGCGGCCAGAAGAGGGGTTATAGGGGCCGCCACTACCTGCGGAAGAAGCTCTGGGGTTGCCGCAACCGGTGGAAGAGGCGCAAGAGCCGCCACGGCCGGCGAGAGAGGAGCAGGGGACACCGCGACTGTCGAGAGAGGGAGTACCGCGCATACTGGCTGAGTTTGCCTGGATCACGGCCTGTTGGGCTGTGAGTCCAGTGACCAGATCAGTGAGATTCGCCAGCTTCCCCTAGAGTTCTGAGACACGGGTGCCCCTAGAGGAAGAAGCAGATTCGGCGTGGTGCCGAGAGGTTGAGTCCGAAGCTCTGTCGTCTGGCGCCCGAATGGAATGTTCCCCCACATGCGTACTGCGAACAACGGAGTTGGTTTTGCGCGTTCTGGCCACCATCTTTCCAGGGTCTCAATGAAAGCACCAGAAGATGTTGACGTAGGATATAGGGGATCCCAAAAAACACCAAAAAAGAGAGAGAGTTCCAGAAGACGGCGACGCGCAGAGGTATAAGCCTGACGGTTAAGGCTTAAAAGGAGAGAGATATCGGGATATCCAGAAGAGCACACAAAGATTTAAGGTGGTTCAGAGAGGAGGTCCCTTACGTCCACCGAGCGATCAACGAAGGGATTTCACTAGAGTAAAAGGGTAGCCGTGAAGGCTTAATACAATATTTGGGCAAGAGAGAGAGAGAGAGAGAAAGAAAGAGCTCCTCAGTTGGGGCTCTAATACAATGAGAATTGGAGAATCAAAGTAGCTGCTTGCACCTTGATCGCCCCTGTTGATCTCCTTGATTTGATCTTTTATCTGTAGTTTTTTTATCCCTCCTTCCTTTTTGAAGACTATTCAGAGGTATTTATAGGCAGCGGATGGTGCAACTTTATCCTGGTTTTTCGGAGGAAAGGAGGTGAACAAGCTCTAGGTTTGCGCCGCTTGTCGACTGCCAGAGGGACCAAAAGCAGCAAAAGGAGGATGCTAACTTTTAATACTAGTACTGCTTCTGGGGATCCGTGATAGCTGGAGCATACGGACCCCTGATTTGCGGGTCTAGGAAAAGTGCCTTATACGGGGAATGATGTGGTTGGGTCAAGCTAATTGCGACAGGCACCGCTTTGTAATATCGTCCTCGACATTACCATGGATGGTCCTGGCTCGTCGTGGTCGAGGCTTGGTTGACCTCCCGTATCCGATGTTTGACCGGGGTCTCGTGTCCGAGGTTTGATCGGGGTCTCGTATTCGAGGTTTGACCGGAGTCTGAAACCTATGAGAACAGGTAGGTGAGTAAGTAAATAAATAAAACTTGAAGGCCAGCTAGGCGCCATGTGTACAGCTGGGATGCAGCGCTGGAACCATGTGTTAGCAGCAACCATCCACCCCAGCGATCAAGCCTTCAACACCTCTGCCTCTTGGAGCCACGGAGAAAGGCAGAATGTTCCATGGCAGGCACGACCAGCGACGACAGGTTCAATCTGCCACTTGGGAGTGGGCAAAGCGACCTGCCGCCTGGGAGTGGGCAAAGCTCCTTGTAGCAGAGAACCATTGACGCCTAGCTTGCCACCCCGGAACCTCCGCAGCTTCTCCGTCGGAGAGCCAGCCAAAAACTTTCTCCTCTAGAAGCCGCGGAGAGAGGCTGCAGATGCTGAAACGCCCAAGGCGGAGCACGATCAACGAAGGCGGAGCGAATCTACTTCATGGAAGTGGGCAAAGCTTCCCGCAGCAGACCACTACCGCCTCCGAGTATGCCCCGCTGAAAGGATAGCAACTGCTCACCTTAACCGCCGACGAGAGCCAGCCGAAAACTCACTGCCTCCTCCTGAGGCCACAAAGAGCCGGCGACCGGAGCGGCGAGACAGGCTGAGGAGACCGACTACGGACGAGAAAAACTCGTCGGCCTTGGAGAGGAAAGGGGGAGGGAAGTTTACAGCAACAGAGGAGCCATTGGCCGGCAATGACCATCCTCCCCTAGTGAACGCCGCACGGTGCTTCTCTGAAGCCGATCAGCACCTCTGCCACCCTTTCCCTGCCGGAAGCTCCAACAACCCCATCTGCTGCCGGGGAAGCGCAGTCCTGCTACCAGCCACCAACCACCACAGATAAAAGGTTCCGGCGAGAGGCCTCACCAAGGAGAGAGGAAGATCTAGGAGAGAGGGCGAAATTGAAGAGTAGGGAAGAGGCGGCACATACTTCCTACCTTCCTAGTGAGAGAAGCTCTACCCAAAAAATTCCTGTTTGACTTATTTGTTATCAATTTAAATTTAGTTGAATCAAAGTCAATCATTTATTTAATCACTTTAAATTATAATTATTTGTGGTACTCTAATATTTAAAATTAAAATAAAAAAAATTAATTTATAATTTAATATAATTAGAATAAAATTTATAAAAAAAATAATGAAGTCTTTTATTAATTTTTTTTAAAAAATTAAATATATTAAATACGTTTATATGTATAAACATATCTAAATAATATGTTTTATGTTTTTAATGAATCTGATTTCGACCTGCCTTGCTCTGATTTTATGTCAATTTAAAATTAGATTGATAAAAAGCTTGATCTAAAGTGGTTCATTAATGAATTCATTTGAATTAAGTATTCAATTAAAATTTTAATTTAACTTTTGTGCAAACTTTGATCTTTGGTGAAATTAATAGTCATATCGTTAAATTAGAGAGTTGTTTTTTATAACAAAAACAATTGCTTTAAATCGATGGTGCGTCTGGATCGCAATCTCAGGGGGCTGAGATTCTCCTAACCAGCCCGATAGGGGCTACCCTACATCAAGCCGTGACACTTCGATTCAAAGCAACAAATAACCAGGCAGAGTATGAAGCTCTCATTGCAGGACTGAACTTCGCACTCAGCATGGCTGTGAAGTGCATACAAGTGTTTAGCGTTTCCCAATTGGTCGTCAACCAGGTGAACCATGCATTTGAGACGAAGGACGAAGTTTTGAAGAGATATTTGCAACTGGCCCGGTCCTTGATCACTCAATTCAAGGACTTCTCCCTAACGCATATCCCCAGAGAAGAAAACCAAGTAGCTGATCGGCTCGCAAAGGAGGGGCTCCCCGACCTCTGCCGGACTCAGACGTTCGAAAGGCCTAGTTTCGAAAGTGCAGAAGTTTTCTCTGAAGAGGGGCCACCTTGCTGGATGGATAGGATCCTCAATTATCTAAAAGATGGGACCCAACGTGATAACAGGCAAGAGGCAAAGAAGCTGAAACTTGATCACACCAAATACACCCTCATCGATGGGGATCTCTACAGAAGGTCCTATGCCAAACCCCTCACAAAGTGTCTATGGCCTGAGGAAGCCAAAGAAGTCATGGAAGCTGTCCACCGAGGGGAGTGTGGAACCCACGCTCGTGGCAGAATTCTGGTTATGCGAATCATACGCCAAGGATTTTTTTGACCAAACATCCACAAGGACGCTCAAATGTTTGTAGAAAAATGTTCTCAATGCCAATACTACGTCGATATGAACAGGCAGCCTGCAGGCTATCTCAGACCCATCAATTCATCTTGGCCCTTCGCCATCTGGGGGCTAGACTTTCTAGGCCTAATGCCTACGGCCATGAGGAACTACAAGTGGATACTAGTGGCTGTCGACTACTTCACAAAGTGGATTGAGGCTAAGCCACTTACTCATCTACTGCTCAAAATGTCAAGAATTTCCTATGGGCTAACATCATCTGCAAATATGGCATACCGATGGTGATTATCACAGACAATGGTACCCCATTTGCTAATCAACGAATCCACGACTTCTGCGGCAAACACCAAATCAATCTTAAGTATGCATCCGTCTAGCACTCCCACACCAATGGGCAGGCAGAAGCTGCTAACAAAAATATCTTGAACATCTTGTAGAAAAGCCTCGACGACGCCAAAGCTCGCTGGCCAGAAGAGTTATCAGGTGCTCTCTGGGCTTATAATTCAGCTCCTTCTGAGATCACCCAGGAGTCTCCTTTCTCCCTTTCATTCGGGGTAGATGCTATCATACCAGTTGAACTAGAGCATTACTCTCCTAGGGTGGAGACTGCAAGCAACTTCAAACTCGAGGATTTGCAAAACTGGGTGAGCGAAAATAATGATTCATGATGCATCGATTTAGACCTCTTGGAACAAAAGAGAGAGCTGGCTGCACTCAAGGGCCTGGAACATAAACGACGGATTGAGAGATATTTTAACCGCAAGGTTAACCCCAGAACTTTCATTCAGGGCGACTTGGTGCTTAAACGAAGGCTTCTTGCTGGCAGCAATTTAGGGGTTCCTAAGCTTGAGCCCAACTGGGAAGGCCCTTATATCATGCGCGAGGTTGCTGGACCGAACGCATACTATCTTATGACTTCCGAAGGCATTCAACTCCTCAGAACATGGAGTGGGGACGATCTAAAGAAATTCTATGCATAATTCTGGACAGCAGTTCTTTATACTTCTTATACATCATTCATTTGTACAGATTCACTCAGAAAGTCATTATGAAACAGAGGCATTCTTTATCGAACACGTCTGGGCCTTCTTTTGTTTCTTTCAAAAGCATATCCGGATTTCATCTGGAGTTCTTAAAGCGGCGAATCTTATGTTGGTTAAATATCGAGGTATTCATAGCAGCCTAACGCCGCTCAGGTATGATTTCAATCCTCAAGTCTTGACCATCGTACCCGAGGCTTCAGACCTCACATACGATGGGCATATCATAACTAACCTTCCATATATGGCGGTCACTGAGCCTAGTTACGCCTGGTAGGTGGGGTTTTCTACGTACATCTGGGACCCTTTCATAAGCCCATCTGGCTAGCGGAAGGTCTGAAGGCCTGCTCGTAACCTTAGGGCAGTCCCTGTTATCTACTTATGGTACAGGTCCCCCCTAAGTAGAGTGCCTTCGCTTCTCACTAGGATCTACCATTCCAAGGGGGTCAGCCCTTGCCTAAAGTACAAACATCGGTCACGATGTTTCAGACGAACAAGTCCTTTTGGCATTGGGTCAGATAACTCCTCCTAGGCAGGATCTCCACTATTATTATTACTTCTTTTCTGTGCAGGTATGTAAAGGAGTACTCTTTAACCCAGATTTGGATATCCCCGAGGTCAACCCTTGCCTCAGGAGCAAACATCGGACACGATGTCTCATATCTTTTTGGCATTGGGTCACATAAACTCCTCTTGGGCGGGATCCCTCCTACTGTCATTACACCCCCTCTATATGGGTCTGTAAAGTTTTAGAAGCCAAACTTGGTGTATTCTACATGATTCAAAGTTCCTTATTATCTTATTAAGGGGTTTTCTCAGAATTACAGTCATAATATCTCAAGTTTCATACAAAGGTATTTCATACACATCAGAACAAAAAAGGTATGAAAGGCGAAATAAACCTTTTATTAATTTTCAAAAATTACAAAAATTAGGATTATAATTCACTCATCTTACAAGGGGACTGGGTTACCCTCTACTTATCCCATCTAAAAGATTGAATACATGATGGATGAGGTCGTCAGTTAAGTCGAAACCCTCCTCCTTGTAAGTAGGATCAGCGGCCATGCAAGGAAAAGGATCCACTTCTCCAAGTTCGGCAGCAGTGACCTTACCCCCTTGGATCAAAGTGGAAGTCAATCCCTCCCATGATCGCTTGATCCTCTCTAACCTTAATTTCCTGCATGGTAAACTCGTCTTGTAGGCCTCCACGGCAGCCGTAGACCTCTCTGCGACAACGGCTTCTCGGTGTTCGGTGACCTCGATGAGCTTCTTCTGCAGGACTTTGATGTCAGCCTCCATTGCGCCCATGGCAGACTGGCACACTGCAAGTTCCTCCTGCAGCTTATCCTTCTCCTCCTGCATCTTGACCTTTTCTTCCTGGGCGGCATTAAGCTGAGAAGACTTCACTTTAAGCTGAGAAGACTTCACTGCAAGCTGGACCTTCAGGGCCTTGATCTCTTCATCCCTTTGATGAAGCTGAGATTCTTGCTCCAGCACCTGCTCCTCGATCCTCAGAGCCCTATTCAAGGCCAATGGTAAGCGAGCAAGATCCTGCAGCAAAAACGAGTCAGTTTACGAGAATAAAGCTGGAAAGGAAACCTGAGAGAGGATCCTTACCATGGCTATCCTGTTGGCAAACCTTGAGTATAACTCTGAAGTGGAGGTCTTCTCTATTTTCTCCTCCAAATCTCTTGACACCAGGCCGCTCCCTAAGGCCAAGCCTACTTCTCCCCGATAGACTCGACCTTTATTCTCGGATGGCACGGTGACGATAGTTAGTCTTCTGTCATCCCCTTTCATTCTCACCGCCATCCTTGTACCTTCGTCCCCAAAAATTTCGGTGAAGTTAGTGCTATAGGGGGGCTCTATGCTCCGCTGCCAGTCATGTTCTCCCCCGACAGCAAAACCTTCCTCCTCCACACTCCACGCTTTCTTTTGTAGGGGCTCAGGGCCTGTGTTCCCGGAGGGACCCCTTTTTTTTCCATAAACCTCCATGGGGACCAGCTCCAGACAAGGTCCCTCCACCCTCTCCTTTTCTTGGCCTCTGTCAGCCTTATTCCCTTCCTCCTTTTCCCCTATTACAATCCCTGTAGCATCTTTAAGGATTGCTTGGGACTTGGCAGCTGGCATGGGTCCCTTTCCCTTTCCCGTATACCCCAGCTCAGCCAATGTCTTTCTGTCGTCTGTAACATCCTCAGGGGAGGATACCACATCGACGGCGGTTCCACCACAGATTGACTCCGGAACCCTTATCTTCTCTTTCTCCCCCACCTCAGTAACCTCTTTACTGAGTTAGGTGGCAGGGGATTACCCCCTCCTAGCCCTCTTCATCTAGACCGTACCATAAGGGGGGGTGACTTCCTTGAGGACGTCGTATTCCAACGCCTTGGCATGCAGGGATACATCGTTCCTCACATGCCTAAGGAAGCCCTTTAGGGGCTAGCTCTACCCCTTCAACTTCTCCAGAGCCCTCTGGGTAGCTTGCCCTGCCACCCACTTAGCATCGCCCATGAACTCAGGAGGGCACACTCCAAGCATCAAGGGGATTCCCAGGTCCCCTCCGATGAAGAAGTAGTAGTCCCTCCAGTCCGAATGAGAACTGCTTGCTCCTGAGAACATCGCCTTCCTCGTCTTCGACCTCAAGGCCAAGCACCCCCATACCCTGGCACCACCATCCAACTGAACAGACTCCTGAACAACGTCAGAATCCACGGTATTCCCTGAGCCTGTAGCAACTTCAAAAAGGAATACACGTAGGCAATGGCGTTGGGGGAGAGTTGCGCCGGCACAAGCTGGAAGGAGTTCAGGATCTCCTTAAACTCCGGTTGTGGCGGCAACATTAGACCGTATTCCACCTATGCCCGGTACACACATATAGCCCCCTCAGGAGGACGATTCGGTCGGAGGTCGACAGTAGGGGGATGACCATCAGGTTGGGGTTTCCTCTAAACCCCCTGGTCTTGTTGAGCACTTCGTGCTCCATCAGAAGACTCTCCTGGTAACTAGTATTCTTGTAGAACTGGTTGGCCAGCTTGGCCCACTCAATCTCTCCTCTTCCCATGGCTTGATCTCACAAGGGATGGGGCAATGTCTTTTCTTTCTCTCTTAGGGTTTGAAGACGGACGTGCATGCCAACTGCCCCCTTGAAGGAACCCTTTATGGGGAAACAATTGTGCCCTTTCATCTTCTGGCTGTTTGATCTTTTCGATCGGTGTGCGAGCTCAATCAGACTGCTCATACCTTCTGACAAACTCAGAACTAGAAGCGGCACACGATTCTCAAAGCATCGCTTCTCCCCGTTTCATCGTATATCATCCACGATAGCTTACTATCGTGCACGGTAGTTCGAAATGATGGTTATTTTTATCACTATCGTCTGATACTTTATAATCGTGCACGAGGATAATAACTTTACCCTTCTTTACTTAGAACTTGCCATTTGGTTTGCTTTCACACTTATGAATTCTTGTTCTCTCTTTCCTAATCTCGTGGTACCTATTTCAAATACAAAGGAAAAGACATACAAACAGAATTCATCCAAGACAAGTTTTTGAAAGAAAAGTACAATTTCATTAATGATAACTTGTTATAATTTTATTTTCTCTGTTCTTACATGTTCCTCTCATGAGTACAGGATAAACAAAGAAAATACAAGGCTTCAAAACTTAGACACCGAGCGTAATAGCTTTGATCTCCATATTGGGGGAACCTCCCTCTTTGAGACTAATCTATTACTCTCCTAACCACAGGTAGCAGACCACCCTGGGAACCGTCAAACCTCATCCCACCTTGACGATTGTTCCGTCAAACGTAGGTGTTGATGATGAGGCTAAGAAGCTGCTGAAACCCCTACCTCGACAATAGTTCCTTCAAACGTAAGGTGTTGATGATTAGGCTAAGGAACTAGCCGAGGGCGGAGGCAGGTCACTTCTGGCTCCCTGGTTGACCTTGCTGCTGGGCTCCAGGGGGAATCCTCCGGCCTAGCCATCTGGCCTCGAGAGGAGTGGTTTGACCCTCTTCAGGACTCTGGAGAGGGGGAGACAAATGATACCCCTAGCCAGCATAGGATCTTGATTGAGGAATCTCCTCCGGGCAGTGGCTCCCAATGTCGAAGAACCTGTCTGGCCCCTTAGAACCACAGAAGGGAAGAACCGCAGGGCTTCTAATGCTCTCCTGATCCAAGATGTTCTCATCAACCAACGGCTACAGGAGAACATCAAAAGCAGCCTGACTCTTCACGTGGTGGCCCACAGGCGAGGCACTGACGATCTTCACCGCCCTCCTCACCGATTCCTCCAGAGCCTCCATACGTCGTCCCCGCCATCCAGAGCTGTTCTCTACTAGGGCTCATAAGGAGTGAACCTCAGACTTCAGCAACTCCTCCCGGCGATGAGCTTCGGAGGCCGCCTCCCTCGCCGCCGATGAGACCTCTCTGACCTTGGCGAGCTCATCCCTTAGCCGCCTCCTCTCCTCTTTCAAAGCCTCCCTCTCATCATCTAACTCTCTTATTCTCTTTTGGAGGTCTTTGACATGAGCAGAATGGGCATGATTCACATTCGACAGGCTGCGGTGGAGCTCTCCCCTCGCAGCCTCACTTTTGTTGGCCCATTTTGCATTATTCAGAGCTAGAAAAGCCAACTTGTCTTCCAGTTTGTACAGCTTCCCTATTGAGGCCGCTTTGTGGCTTGCAGTAAAGTGCCCTCTAGCTCCTTTATCCTCTTAAGATGGCAGGTCTCCTTCTTCTCCTTACCCTTCAGAGATCTCACCACCTCTAGAACCTTGGAGGTATTCTCCAAAATCTTCTCCTCTTCCCTCCTTATTTCAAATAATCTGTCTCCCAGCACGCTCCATGTCCCTTCAATGCTAGGGGCGGCACTGGAGGTAGCTGGAGAAACCCTTCCCTTCTCCTTAATCGCTTCCTCCATCTTGCCTCATGTCCCTTCAGTGCCAGAGGCGCTTCTAGGAGCAATATGGGGGGCACTTCCTTCTCCCCCTTAGTCACCTCCTCCATCTTGCTGCCTTCCTCCTTCCTACCCTTCTCTCTCTTCTCTTCGTCATTTTGGGGGCTTGATGGAGGGAGAGAAGGGAAGAGGGACTTCCTTTTCTTCTCAGGGAGAGGGGTTGGGACACCAAGGGAAGAAAGACCACAAACCAGCAGAGGTGACTTCTTCAAGCCCGCTTCGGAAGCCCCAAACTTGGGAAGGAGCCGCTCAACCTCTTTATCTTTAAGCAGGACCTTCCCAGGTGCTAATTTCATTCCTGTGGCTGTTTCACTCACCAAGACCATCTCCTTCAGTTCCCTAGCCTGTGGAGGTAGTTTGACCGCAGAGTCGGACACAACCACCACCTCTGTGCTCGTCGACTCTCGCACTAACTTCAGCGCCTGCAACTTGGATAGTGTGGGATTGGAAATATGGCCGCAACTTCCTTGCCGTCATTAAAAGAGCTAGAGCGAGCTTTTCTAGTGTGGGATATCGGCTTTCAATGTCTAGGAGCACGTGACTGATGTAGAAGATTGGATGCTACACTCTCTTATTATCATCTAGGAGAACTGCCGAGACCGCAGTGTCGGATATTCCCATGTAAAGAGATAGGACCATCCCTTCCTTCGGTGCTACTAATATCGGAGCCGAGGTTAGATATCTCTTCAATTCGGTGAAAGCCACTACGCATTCGTCGGTCCACTGGCCCCTCTTGTTGTTGCGCAGGCATCGAAAGAATGGAGAACACCGATCACCAGCTTTCGAGATGAATCTGCCCAGACTATTGATCCTCCCCGCTAATTTCTGAATCTCCTTCGTCGTCTTTGGAGAGGGCATGTTTAAGATAGCCGATATTTTATCTGGATTGGCCTTTATTCCCCTGGCTGAAACCAGATAGCCCAAAAATTTCCTGAGGCCGCGCCAAAGGTGCACTTGATAGGATTAAGCTTAAAGCCGTACCTTCTGAGGGTGTCGAGTGTTTCCCTGAGATCATTGAGGTGTCCCTCCAAGGTTTTGCTTTTGACCAAAATGTCGTCTACATAGGCTTCAAGATTCTTCCCCCTCTGGTCTTGGAAGACGACATCAATCATGTGTTGGTAGGTAGCACCGGCATTTTTGAGACCGCAAGGCATGACGTTGTAGCAGTACGTGCCGAAATCAGTGATGAAGGCAGTCTTCTCTTCATCTTTCTTGGCCATCCGGATCTGATGGTATCCAGAGAAAGCGTCCAGGAAGCTCATAACTTCGTACCCGAAGGTACGGTCTACCATCGTATCGATACGAGGAAGATGGTATGCATCTTTGGGGCAGGCTTGATTTAATGTTCGGAAGTCCACGCACATTCTCCACTTCCCGTTGGCCTTTCTTACCATGACTACGTTGGTTAGCCATTGAGGGTACTGGACCTCCTTGATATAGCCTGCTTCGAGTAATTTATTGACTTCTTCTTTGATGGCATTCTGCCTTTCTCCCGCCATTACCCTCTTCTTCTATGCTATAGGGGAGGCAGTCTTAGATACATTCAGATGATGTTCGCAGATAACCCTGTCAACGCCTGTAACATCTTCGGGAGACCATGCGAAGACATTGATGTACTCGAAAAGCAAGGCGATGACTTCCGCTTGCTGCTTGTCATTCAATGAAGATGATATGTTTACAATTTTAAAAGAATCTTCCCCCCTCCCCCCGGGTTACATTGATGACCCCTTCCTGTGGTACAACTAGCTGAGACTCTCTGGGATCAAGTTGATCGACTACAAGTTGCGCCGCTATTTGGAAACAACGGGTAGCCTGCCTGGCGTCCTCTGGTGGCGACAACGCTGCTGGAGGTCGGGAACTTTGCGCATAGGTGAGGCGTGGAAATCACCATCCCAAAGGAATTTAGTGTCGTCCTTCCAAGGATGGAGTTGTAGCCTAACTTAGCTCTAATGACAGCAAAGTTGACCATGCTCATAGTGTGGTCGTTATCATCACCAAAGGATACGGGCAAGGTGACGAATCCCAGAGGTTGAACCTCTCCCCGGAAAAACCAAGCAAGGTGGTTCCAGTGCGGGGGAGGTTCGTCTCTTTGAGTCCCATTTGGAGGAAGGCAGATTCAAACAGGTTGTTGGCGATGCTCCCAGAGTCGAGGAGTACTCGTCGAACATCAAAGTTAGCTACGCGGGCTACAACCACAATCGGGCCGTTATGCAGATTATCCTACTGGGGGAGATCTCCATTGCAGATAGTAAAGGGAATAGATGAAGAATGTTGCTCTGAAATACTGCCAACCTCGACTACTTGGCGGTGAGCAGTAGGGTCAATGCTAAAGATAGCATTGATCATCCTGGCAGTCGGAGGGTAAGGGCGCCCTGGTTGACTGGGGCCTGAAGATGCTATGGCCTAAGCAGGGGCTTCAGCAACCTCAGGGGCCTTCCCTTTCTAGACAGCAATGAAGGTTGGGGCTATTTGCATGAATTCTTCGAGCTTGCCTTGGTTCATCAGCTTTTCGAGTAGGGCCCTGAGGCCTCGGCACTTGTGAAGTCTTTGCCCGTAGTTCTCGTGGAACTCACAATAGTTGTCAGGGTCCATCACAATCGGAGGTGCAGGCCCGGGTCCGGCGGGTCAGATCCAGCCCTATTTAACGGCCGTCGCATAGACCTCGGGGAGCGACCGAGAGAGGAAGAATTTTGATGCTGGGCGTGTTGAGGCTTTTCTTCATCTTTATCATGGCTCTTGGTCATATGCATCCTCGTGGCCAGGGGTTCGGCACCCCGATATTTCCTCTTTCTTTTCTCCTGCTTGACTCCGAGAGCGTCTGCTGGAGAGGATTCAGCATCCTCGAGAAGCATAAATTGGCTGGCCCTGGCCACCAGTTCTGGGTAACTCTGAGATTTAGCCAACTGCAAGGATTTAGACAGATCCCCCACTTTGAGTCCCCTTCAGAAGCTGTGCATGGCCACTGTAGGGTCTACGTCTTCGGCTTCCGTCATAGCAGCGAAGAAGCGGTTGGTGTAATCCCAGAGACTCTCTCTCTCTCCTTGTTTGATGTTGGCGAGTACCATGTCAGAGACGACCATTCGGGTCTGACCGATGAAACGGGCAATAAGTTCCCATTTGAAATGTTTGTAGGAAGAGATGTGACCCCTAGGCAACTTGATGAACCAGCTGAATGCTGCCCCCTTCAGGGTGTTGGCCAGGAGGTGGCACCTAGTGGTTTCGTCCGGTTGACGGTAACGGACTGCAGCCTCAAACACTTATACATGCTCACGGGGGTCGGTTACGCCCCTGTAGACCTCTAGTCTGGGCGGCCTGAAGTCTTCTGGGATTGGGGCTAGCCGGATGGCATCAGAAAAAGGAGCGTTGTCATCCATCGGCCCGAAAAATGGGTCAGGCCCGTGATGCGGGGTCTGAGTGCCTAGAAAAGGGGATCTCTTCCGGCAAGAAAAGGAGGGAAGGTAGGTGGAAGGAAAGCAGGCTGAGGTAGCGGACTTGGTGGAAGAGAATTCTGGTGAGCCTCTTGGAGGCGGAAAGGGCGTTTGGGCAGTCTGGAGGAACCAGACATTTGGACGGAGAGTGCTGCGACCGGAGGCGCTGGAGCGGGACCCCCAGTAACCGGAAGGGGGAGAGCCGGGATCGCCGTTACCGGCGGAAGTAACTCTGGGGCCGCCGTGACCGACGGAGTAGGAGCATGGACCGCTGCTACCGACGGGGAAGGAGTAGGGACCGTCGCTACCGGCGGGTGAGGAAGTATAGCACACACCGATTGTGTCTGCCTGAGAATCACGGCCTGCTGGGCTGTGAGACCGGTGACCAGATCAGTGAGATTTGCGAGCATCCCCTGAAGTTCTGAGACACGGGTGCCCCTGGAGGAGGAAGCAGATTCAGCGTGACGCCAAGAAGTTGAGGCCGAAGCTCCGTCGTCCAGCGCCCGGACAGAGGGTTCTCCCGCGTGTATGCTGCAGGCAGCGGAGTTGGTTCTGTGCGTTCTAGCCACCATCTTCCTGGGGTCTCAATGAAAGCACCAGAAGATGTTGACGTAGGATGTAGGGGATCCCGAGGAACACTGAAAAAGAAAGAGAGTTCCAGGAGACGACGACACGTAGAGGGGTAAGCCTATTAGAGAAAGCTTAAGGAAGAGAGAGAGAGAGAGAGAGAGAGAGAGAGTTCGGGGCATCCAGAGAAACACACAGAGGTTTAAGGTGGTTCAGGGAGGAGATCCTCTACGTCCACCAAGCGATCAACAAAGAAGGTTCACTAATGGAGGAAAGTAGCCGCGAAGGCTAATACAGTGTTTCTGAGAGAGAAGAAAAAAAAGAGAGCTCCTCAGTTGGGGCTTTGATACAATGAGAATCGATCTCCCTGCCTGGAGACTGTTCCAGGGTATTTGTAGGCGATGGAGTGCATAGCTTCGTCCTGGTTTTCCGGAAGAAAGGAGGTGGACAAGCTCTGGGTTCGTGCCGCTTGTCGGCCGCCGGAGGGACTGGAAGCCGTGAAAGGAGGATGATATCTTTTAATATTGGTACTTTTTCTGGGGATCCGAAACGGCTTGGAGCATGCGGATCCTTGGTTCGTGGGTCTAGAAAAGGTACTTTGTACGGGAAACGGTGCGGTTGGGTCAAGCTGATTGTGACAGGCACCGCTTTGTAACCTCGTGCCCGACGTCACCGGGGGTGTTCTTGGCTCATCGTGGATGAGGATAGGTTGGACCCTCGTGGCTGAGTTTTGACCTAGTCAAGAACCTGCGAGAACAAAGGACTTAGTAATTTTAAAATAAAAAGAGTTGGAGGCCAGCCAGGCTCCACGTGTACGGCCGGAATACAGCGCAGGAACCACGTGTTAACAGCACAAAAAGCACTTCTTGATGAATTCCACTGCATTGTTGTGCATTTTTGTGCAATTTGGGTTAATAATGGCCTTGTCGAATTATGCGAAATGCCAGGCTCCTCCCACCTGCATGTGTTCCGCATTCGCTTTGATGAACCTCCTTGAGGATGTGTTTTACCTCACTTGGCCTTATGCATTTTGCTAGGGGTTGAGAGAAGCATGTTCGGTAGAGTTGCCCCTATTGAATTACAAATCTAGCTGCCTTCCTTTAAATTCGCCTAGCGTCTGTTCGGTTCTCAGAGAGCTGCCCTCTACTAAGTACTTAGTGATTTCGTCAATCTATTGGCAATCACTAGATGAAGTGGTTAGCACTTCTGGTTCATCTAGCAGGGTGCAAATAGGCACAATTCATCTTTTATGTCCCCTCGTCCTCTTTTTGCCAATCTATCAGTGGTTTTGTTATCGCGGGATGTGAACGACGTCGAATTTCTTGAAGCGCAAGAGAGAGGCTTTGTCTTTGATCAAATATTTCTTGAGAACTTTGTCTCTGGTTTGGTATTTGCCCGTAATCTGGCTGATTACCAGTTTTGAGTCACTGAAGATCTTCAAAAATTCAACTTCAAGACTAGGTGAAGCCGAGGCTAGCAATGAGAAGCCAAGTTGAATTATTTGACTCCAAGGCCATAAGTGAAGCGGAGGCCGGTGATGAGAGCCTTGTATTCAAATTGGTTATTTGTGACAAGGAATTCGAGTTGAATCGCCTTATAAAGTTTGACTCTTCTTGGGCTTGTGAGGAAGATACCAATCCCCCTGGACTCTTTTCTTAAAGCTCCATCGACAAATGGAGTCCATGGGAGCTGGTCCTCTTGGCACTACTGTAGTTCAGTCATCGATAGTTCAATGAAGAAACCAACGAGCGACTGTACCTTAATTGTCGTTTGAGGGGAGAAATGTATGTTAAACTTAAGCAATTCGACGGACCACTTCTGCAGCCGTCCGGAGACTTCTGGAGTGTGGAGCACTTTCTTCGGGGGTAGGTTTGCCAGCACTATGATCGCATACGCTTGGAAGTAATGTCAGAGTCGTCTTGCCGCCATGACTAGAGCGAAGGCAACCTTTTCAAGCGAAGGATAGCGCTTTTCGAAACCTCTGAGCTTATGACTGATGTAATAGATGGGCCTTTGTGTTCTGCCGTCTTCGCAAACAAGAACTGCAGAAACAACAATGTTTCAAGTAGAAGGGCAAAGGTAGAGCGCTTCACCTTTGATCGGGGCGGACAACATATGTGGTGAAGAGAGGTAGTGCTTTTAAGTCTAAAAAGGTTTTTTCACATTCTTCACTCCATTTCAGGCTGCCCTTCCCAATTGTTTTGAAGAAAGTAGGCATTTTTCGCTTTAGTGGTAGATAAACCTACTAAGTGCTATTATTTGCCCAGTGAGCTTCTACACTTCCTGGTAGTTTGTCGGCGATGACATGTCTAAGATCACTTTGATCTTTTTAGGGTTCGCCTCGATCCCTCGAACGGACATGATGAATCCCAAGAAGATGCCTGAGGGTAGCGTAAATCTGCATTTTTTGGAATTTGGCTTCATGTTGTTCGCTCGAGTAGTTTGGAATATCTCTTTGAGGTGATGGAGGTGTTAACCAAGCGCAGGGCTTTTTCCCAAGATGTCATCGACATAAACCTCTAAGTTTCATTTGCATCGGTGATGAAAGACTTTGTCCACCATCCTTTAATAGGTGGCACCTACATTCTTTAGGCTGTAGGGAATTACCTTGTAGTAGAAGGTCCTCATGGTCTATCATGAAAACTGTCTTCTTATTGTCCTCTGGGGCCATAAGGATTTGGTAGTTGTTGGAGAAGGCATCCAGAATGCTAAGAGTGGAGAAACTGACGATGAAATCCACTAACTTATCAATTTTTGGCAGATATATCTCCAATTGCTACTCCCCATCTGAGTTAAAACTGTGCTCGTCAGGGCGAGTTTTTAAAGTTGGAGCCGTCTCAAAGGTTTCAAATCATAGTTTTTTGAGGCTGCTGGATGGTGTAATGGGTTGGGAATTGTTGATGGCCCTTAGTGAGGTGGTGATTTACTGCGAGGAGATCAATTAGAGGATTTGGCTCACAGATTGAGTGAGTTGTGTCATGCTTGCAGCTAGTAGAGAGAGCTGTTGTGATGAGTCTACTGGAGGAGTATTAGTAGAAAGTTGAGGAGGGATTGAGGAAGGTTGTGGATTAGAATGAGAGTTATTTTGTGGATCTTCAGCCATTAGAAGAAAGGATGGGGAGAAGATCCCACAGGAGGGCACCAAATTATTTGAGTGAAAATTTCAAACAAAAAATTAGGGAAAATGAGAATGATTAGTGAGAGAGTTAAAAGGTGGTAAGGAGTACGGCCGTAACGGAGAAGGGCTTCCTTTAAGATCACCCTAAAAGGAGAGAAAGAGGACTGAAACAAATTGCTGATTGTCTCAGAGAAACTCTATTGGAGAGAGCTAGCAGAACAAAGCTAGAAGATTATAGTCGGACAGCTGATGAATAGTGCTTAGTAATCATGGGGAATTAGAACCTGGAATTTGGAACCCTCTCACTATATATAATGGTATTTATAGTGAGAACATAGTGAGTTAGTTTTGGTGGATTAGGTGGTTCTCATTAATGAGGCAATAATTAGGCGGTGTGGGCAGTGATAGCCTTCCCATGCTATCTGACAATCCAAACATTAATAATAAACATCTCTCCTATGCCCCTCAGAGATTATTGTATTATACGATACGACTATGATATGACAAGTGCTTATTGCCTAGTCATCTATTCGATTTCCCTGTTCGGTTGGATCTAAGTTGGTCGACCATTGGATTTAACCCAAGCAGGTCCCTCAAATTTGTTTGGGAACGTAGTTCGAGTGGCCTATCGGAAGATTATGCTAAATCTACTTACATCTCATTGTTAGGTGACGTAACAGATTTTTCCCTTAACAAGAAAGTAACATAGTATTTATTTGTGCTGGTTGTTCGCCAATACAACTTGGTTTCAGCTGCCTAAAGATGCATAACTTGTATAAATATGAGAATCACTTTCTTGTGCAAAAAAACCCATAGAAGAAGCTACCAATTGTTCAATGCATAAAGACAGTGAGAATGGTAGGGAAAGTTTTCTTGTTAAGTCTGAGCTTTGGGATTACAAAGAGATAGATTGACTAGATCTTGTGCCACAAAAGTACTTGGTTGTCTAAAGAAGAATAAGCTAAAGACTTGTGAAAGAAGTAATTACTGTCATAAAGCACATATAAAATTCTATGTCGAAGCTGCTAATAGAACAAAGGGCGGCATTGTTATTAAGTCGGAGCAAATAAATGGCCTTGATTTTGAGGAAAATTGACATAAACAAAGTGTTCAAGAAAACCTTTGCAAAATGAAGTTTCATGATGACAGTTGTAACGATGTTGCGGCACCTCACTCGGCAGTCAAATCGAAAAGATTGCATGCTGGTTGTCTGAAGCGGAAAGTCTTGGGGCCTCAGCTCAATCAATTCTAGATGTTAGGGTTGCTGGTAGTGAAGAGAAAATTAGTCCTGTTTGGCTTTCCTTAGTTTCTTCTTCTGACAAGGAACTTTTACCTTGTCTACAAGTGGTTCTTGTTAAATGTTACATTGTGCTTTTTGAATTTTTGATGATCATTGCTTTGTTTTTATTCATAAAATCATTGCAGAAAAGGTGATAGTCCATTTCTCCAAATATCGTCATCATACCTACAAATGAAGTGAATTGTATATGTTAAGACGGGAAACAATCAACGAGTTTTTACGTGGAAAACCGACTGGCGGAAAAACCACGGCTCCTTTTCGAGGAGGCTTGAAGTGTTACTAGAAATGTCTTTGCTTGGGTTACAGAATACTCAGAAGGGTTTTTTTTGGATCTCAGCCCCCTTCAAGGCTGCGTACAAGAAGTATATATACCCTCGGCCTGTTCTGTCTAGTCATTTTCAGCTGAATAATCTACTGTCCTAGTAACAGCTCAATTAATGCCTGCGGATGGCTAGTATGTGACTCATGTACAGTGTGTCAGCAGGTACAGCCCATCGGCAAGAAAACTGTGTCTCCCTCAGAGAAGTACAATCTCCCAATGGTCAGATGTCACATCGGGTCTATGTTCTTCGGGATGTTAACCTTTCGGCGTCTGTTGTTCGGGATGATACCTCTCTTGTTCGGCTCGGATACCTTGCTCATGTGGAGACCACGTGGGCAACCACGTGGACGGTCCGGATGAGAAGGCACGAATCCAATTGCAACAGATCATAAATCTTAGGGTAAATTACATTCAGATCTAAGTTTTTGCCCTGCTTTTACTGTAGGAGAGAAAAAGAAATGGATGTGTATTCTGGGTAGGGGATAGGATCTGCTTGTACTGTACAACTTTTTTCATTTTGTCTTGGTGCACAACAGCCCACATGAATGTGCGTGCATTCAAAAAGTGGGGCTGGTGTTAACACCAGGATTCAACGTTGAATCCTAGCTGTCCACGTAGCTCCTTAAAGATGCTATACCTAACCTCTGCTTTGCAGATCTCTAGCCTTGCAGAACGATGATTGGCCTCCGCACCTTTCGGAGATGATGCCCCAGCTGCAGCATCCCCACAAACATCGGCTATGATGAAGGTGCTGCTACCCTTCAACCATCGGCCAAGATGGTTGAACGCTCGCTCTACAACCATCGGGCATGATGTTTCTCCGGCTCCCTACATCGGTTACGATGTTTGAGCCGCCAACCAGCATACCATCGGACACGATGGTTCAACCTCAGCATCACATCGGGCACGATGTTTCTCTGGCTCCCTACATCGGCCACGACATTTGAGCCGCCAACCAGCGTTTCTCCAGCTCCCTACAACCATCGGCCACGATGGCTGAACGCTTGCTCTGCATCACTTCGGGCACGATGTTTCTCCGGCCCCACCTGCGACAACACCGCTTTTTGCCAACGCGGACTTCCACCAAGAGCCCGCATGCTCGGCACAAGTCCCCATGAGGCTCGAAAGCCTTGGCATATCTATATGAGCTAATTAGATCGAGTAAGATACGAATTAAACCAAACTTGTCTTGACTTTCGACACCCCAACTTCTTTTTATAGATTTTGCTTTCTGCTTTGTAGAAAAATTTGATTTTTTAAGCATACTGTTGCAGGTCGAAATCGGTTGCTGCAGTGAACCGGTGAATCCAACATTAACTTTGCTCGAACTAGCAGGGCAATAGCTCAGGCAGGGACCAACACAGAGGGTGGTGCAGGCTTCAGTTGGCACTTCAGCTAAGGACTTTGTGATGGTTTTAACCTATAATAAGAAATCTTTTCTACCCTAATTAATCTAAACTCAATATGATGTGCCTTTTCCTTTCTTTTGTCTCTTTTATTGCCTTTATTTACTCCCATTCGTTCATAGTTATAGATTT
This sequence comes from Apostasia shenzhenica, assembly GCA_002786265.1. Classification (NCBI taxonomy): domain Eukaryota; kingdom Viridiplantae; phylum Streptophyta; class Magnoliopsida; order Asparagales; family Orchidaceae; genus Apostasia; species Apostasia shenzhenica. Next base: position 139,372 of record KZ451908.1, read on the forward strand.
ACTACTCACCTTTTCTATAGAGAGGTTGCTTGTCATGTTGTTACTCGTAAAATTAAAAAATATCTTATAACTTGTCAAGCTCGTGGTGTTGACTTTTAGCTATTGACATGTGATACTTTTGATTATGTGGGTTGTAAGGCTGTTTTGTTCTTGATTTATATGCAACGTCTTTAGACTGAAAGCCAACTTGTAGTTGACCTGGTAGCCTCTGTTTGTTTTTCGTCGCATTGGCATAGCTATTCAAAAAGGAATTGCAAATCAATTATTAAGCTGCATGCAAGACGGAGATATTTTTAAATTTGTATTTGTATTTATTATACAAGCAGATATAATAATGATTAAGCTCTTTTTTAAATCATTTAATGCCCCTAAAATAATTATTAGTTTGTATCATCTCCTTATTAAATATGCATTGAAGAAAAGTAAATGCATATTGAGGGGTTTAATATTTTTAGATTTCTTAAATAAAAACATTACAGTTCTTTACTAGATATCATAAAATTTCACATGCATTACAGCCTTAATTTATAGCAAGTTAGGCTAAATGTACATAAAATTTTTTTTTTATACATCAAATACAAATTTTAATAATAATCTTGTAAATATTATAAAATTATCTTTTATCATTTTTAAATATATTTAGCATTAAATATGATTTTTGAATTTATATTCAAAGTGAATGCAATGTAATGTCATATATTATACATATGATAAAAGTCATCTTCCATTCTGTACCAATGTAAGGGTATTTAAATATGCATTTCGATATCATGTAAATAAAATACTTATTAAACATATTGAGATAATTAACCTTAATTTTTGTAATATTTAATAACTTTTTTATGACATGCAAAAATTAATTTTAGTAGCATGTATTTAATTCCCTCAAAATGCAATGGGCTAGTGTTGATCAAAATCTTTAATTTTTTAGTTGCTAATTCAAAAAAATCAAATTAATAATTTTATTAATATTTTTAATATATCATAAATTTTAATAATTTTATTTTATGTTTAATATAAATTTCAGTTATAAAAATTAATTTTATTTCACATTTATTTTAAATTTTAATATTAAAATTAATTTTATTTTACTTATTATATACATTTTAATATTAAAATATTTTTATTAGTCGAATTTCAGGACTTAGAAATTTTCGCACGCCTTCCACTCACACCAACTTACTCGCATGTGAACAGCTAATACAGATAGCTAGTTCTCCTTGGACTCTAAACCTCTAAAGTAGACAGCTAGTACCTCCGAGTCACAAACCCAGACGTTGAAGAGAAATAGAGTCACCTAGACACTAGCGACCTATTCACCTCGTGGCCTTGAAAGTCTCCCAAGACTAATTCAATTTCTCGAGTATCCTACATTCCCTATTAGTCGAATTCGGAGACTTATAAAATTTTCAAGTGCCAAATCTTTCATCGCCCGCACTTGAAGAACTATTAATCCTTTGTTCGCTTAGAATTGCCTAAGTCTATTCGGCTCACAATAACATTCCTTGAAAGTCGGCCGTAGCCTATACATTATATAGACAAAGGATCATGTACACAAAAAGCAATCCTTAAAGAGGATTGCGCAAAAAGTTTGTGGAAGGGACATATCCATGTCCCAACTAACATCTGAGAGAAACGAAAAAAAAGCAATGTAGTGGGCAGCCTCCTTGGCTTTTCTATATACATGAGATATTATATAATACTGAAAAGAAAGTAAAATATTGAGAATATCGCGAAGCTAAGGTAGGCTGGATAGTTGCAGCCAATGGATTGCTGATTGAAGTTGTTGAATGAGCACCTTGGAATCTCCTTCTAGCTAAATCCCTTGTATTTTGCCTATCCAAGATTTGGCTAAATCTGCCGCTAAGATCGCGGCATGTAGTTCAGCAATATGGACAGCCTGTGTAGATAAAGTGTGGCCTTTAGTCCCAAGAAATTGACCTTCAGAATTTCTAATAAGAGCCCCAACAGCAGCACAATCTTGTCTAACAGTGCCATCAAAGTTTAGTTTCAACCAATTCCGAGGTGGGGGATTCCATGAAAGAGAGGGGTGAAGGCAGCCCGAAAGGCTGATGGAATCCCAGTTCTCAGAATTAGGGAAATTAAGTGAAGTGTGCTGAAAGATAGATTGAATAGCAATGACCCTAGGAGAATGAAACGGTTGGCCATGCACTTTGTTGTTTCTAGCTTGCCATATAAAATATAAAGCTGCAGCTAAACAGTGAGTGAGAAGGCACTGGTTATGTCGCTAAATACATGTACTCATAAGCTGGAGTAAATCACAAACAGTTGCTGGAAGTAATAATAAAGGAAGAGATGAAGACTGCAGGAAAACCGTTGAGAATAGCGAATAAAGGTATGCAAAGACAATCTTAGCAAAAGGGCAATTGCAAAAGATGTAATCTAAGTCGTCTGGATCCTCGCATCCCCATGGGCAATTAACAGTCACTGAAAGTCTTTTCGAAGCAAGCCAAGTAAAGGTTGGAAGCAAATCCAAACTGAGACACCATAAAAATGTTTGAAACCGGGGTTGGCTTTTTATCTATAATGAGATCAGCCGAATGACAAATCAGCTGCCAAAGGTAAGAATCACCTCTTTTAAAGGAGAAAGTGGGCTGCCGCCGACCATATTTAGCTTGGAAGAAAGACACCCAAAGAGAGGGAGAGTTGCTAGTGAATTGAGCTGCTAATTTTGCAATTAAAAACTTTCTCCAGTACAAAAGTGATGGATGCCCAAACCACCAGAACCTTTCGGTTTGGCAATTAAGTCCCAAGGAACATAATGCAAACCATGATAATTCAAATTGCCATTCCAAAGAAATTGAAGTATTAATTTTTCCATACTGAGAGAACTGATTGTGGCAGGAATGTATGAGGCATTCCATACACAGATAGCAAAATACAAAGACTAAGAAGAATTTTAGGAAAACAAAAAATTTCTATTAATACTCAAAAAAAATTCCTCTCAGCTCTCTCCAACTCCTTTGCCGTGGCAAACGAGTTAAGCATCCAGACTGGAAGCGAACGCTTCATCTTCATCGCCATCCCATTCTTCTTCGATGACTAGCTCAGGGAACTCACCAGTTCAGCCCTCTGGAAGCTTATTTTTGACATCTAGAAAGCCACCAACCGCTCCCAGAGCTCCCACTAGGTGGTGGTGAAGTAGCCGGAGTTGAACGAGGTCCCGCTTGCATTGTGGACCCATTCGAAAATCTCAACGACGGATGTCCACACCAAGTCTACCAAAGAAGCACAGAGGCTAGGAAGTTTTAGCCTAGCATAATGGACTCCTTCAGAGAGTACATGTACTCATTACTCTACCTGAAGGAATCCGCTGGCGGCTGACTGCTCGATGTGCCTCCGTGGAGTTCCTGAGTCTCCTTCTCAACCTCCTCAAGCTGAACTCTCAATTCGGCGTTCTGCTTCATAGCTCCCCGAGCCAGCCCCGATGTTTGGCAAGCACAAGCTCCTGTCTCGTTATGTCCGTCTTCAAAGCGGAGGTCAGCTGGTTGAGACAGTGCTCTCAATCACAAGCCATGTCATACCACTTATCTACTTTGCTCACCATGTCTACAACAGGCATCACCATAGCCCCTATGGTCTATTCGCCCGGTGAACAGGCGCCGCAAGAGGACAAATATAGAAAGAAGGTCAAGCCACCCTTTGCTTGTAAGGTGGACAGATTGCTTCCAGATCACGCGACAGGCGAATGGCCTTTTGTTTGCGAGACCCCTCTAGCTTATGCGGCCATCGCTGGAGTTCGCTGTCCATCGTCGGCATTCCCTCCTCTTCGGAGCCAACCAGCAAAAAGCATTAATGATGCAAAGACCAATGCACCAATTGCAGTACAATAGAGTTGTAATTCACTAGTGATTCCAGATGCTCGCCAAATCTGAAAAAAACCGGAGGTTATCTGTATTCCTCGGAAACCACCGCCCACATCCCCATTCAAGATTTCTTGACCTCACGGCCGGCATTCAAAGAACGGCCCCTATGGCGAGCAAGGGAGGCAGAACTCTCCTCAGTCCTAGCCCTCTTTACAGGGAGAAATTTTTGTGTGCACAATGTGTGTCATGTCTTCCGTCCGCACACCAATAAAATTAAGCCATGTGGCACGACGGACTATTACGTAGCACTGATTTTTTTGCTACGTAAGATTGATTTTTTGCTACGTTGGACTGATTTTTTGCTACGTAGGACTGATTCTATGTTCCATCCTCTCCAAGCTATAAATAAGGGGGGATTGCTCTCTCTAAGGAGGCTTCCTTCCTCTCTCTCTCTCTCTCAGGATGAGCTGCCCCTCTCTCTCTCTATCCTTCTTGTACTCATTCGGTCTCCATTTAGAGATCAAGCTTTGTAAGAGAAAATTCGATTAGTGGATTCAAATCGCCTGGACGGCGTCGTGGTTTTTCCCCCGGATACTCGGGTTTCAATGTAAAAAATTGTTGTCTCAGTTCTCTCTGCTGTGGTGCATTTTTTGCATCAACAGTGGTGCCCTCACGCAGGATCGATACCTTTCTACGTGAGATTTCCTTTTCTAAAACCCTCATTACGTGAGATTCCCTTCTCTAAAACCCTCACTACGTGAGATCCCTTCTCTAAAATCCCTTCTCGAAGTCCAGGCTCATGGTCCAGACTACTCGGCGACGAGCAATCAAGGGCAATCCCCTTCTCAAAGTCCCAGGTTACGACCATAGCAGCTCGGCGACTGAGAGTTAAGGGTGGCCTCTTCCCTAAAACCACTTCTCGAACTGCAGCTTCCACAAAGCAGCTCAACCATGACCAGCTAATGACTCTGCAGAAAATAATCTCTTCTCTAAAACCACTCGTCGAACAGCTCTCCTTCAACAGCTTTTCTCTACAGCTTCCACGAAGCAGCTCAACCATGTCGAATAGCTCTCCTCTAACAGCTCTTCTTTGCTGCAGCTTCCATGAAGCAGCTCAACCATGATGAGCTAAACAACTCTGCAGGGAGTAATCTCTTCTCTAAAACCTCTCGTCGAACAGCTCTCCTCTAAACATCTCTTCTCTGCAACTTCCACGAAGCAGCTCAACCATGACGAGCTAACGACTCTGCACTTTCACAGCAGCCCAACCATGTCGAAACTGATGACTCTGCAGGAAGAATTTCCATTAAGGTTTATTGAATCAGCATGATGAAAATTAGCATGTACATCAATGCATGTTATGCTCTAGAGGAGGACATGTTAGAACCTTCTCTAACACCCCTTGTCGAACAGTAGCTCAACAGCCCGTTGTCGAACAGCAGCTCAACAACAGCCCCTTGTCGAACAGCAGCTCAA
>KZ451908.1:146214-171069 GCA_002786265.1 Apostasia shenzhenica
TTACGACCATAGCAGCTCGGCGACTGAGAGTTAAGGGTGGCCTCTTCCCTAAAACCACTTCTCGAACTGCAGCTTCCACAAAGCAGCTCAACCATGACCAGCTAATGACTCTGCAGAAAATAATCTCTTCTCTAAAACCACTCGTCGAACAGCTCTCCTTCAACAGCTTTTCTCTACAGCTTCCACGAAGCAGCTCAACCATGTCGAATAGCTCTCCTCTAACAGCTCTTCTTTGCTGCAGCTTCCATGAAGCAGCTCAACCATGATGAGCTAAACAACTCTGCAGGGAGTAATCTCTTCTCTAAAACCTCTCGTCGAACAGCTCTCCTCTAAACATCTCTTCTCTGCAACTTCCACGAAGCAGCTCAACCATGACGAGCTAACGACTCTGCACTTTCACAGCAGCCCAACCATGTCGAAACTGATGACTCTGCAGGAAGAATTTCCATTAAGGTTTATTGAATCAGCATGATGAAAATTAGCATGTACATCAATGCATGTTATGCTCTAGAGGAGGACATGTTAGAACCTTCTCTAACACCCCTTGTCGAACAGTAGCTCAACAGCCCGTTGTCGAACAGCAGCTCAACAACAGCCCCTTGTCGAACAGCAGCTCAACAGCAGCCTCTTGTCGAACAGCAGCTTAACAACAACCCCTTGTCGAACAGCAGCTCAACAACAGCCCCTTGTCGAACAGCAGCTCAAAGAGGTATCACAAGATCGTACCCTCCATACTACTGTGTCAACTCAGCATTTAAGACAGCATGGGAGCCCATTCCCTAATCATCCTTTGCAGGAGTAGGTGTCAGATGTGGCAGACTAAATCTACTATGTCTCCTCCTCTCCAAACTATAAATAAGGGGAGAATTGCTCTCTCTAAATAGGCTTCCTTCCTCTCTCTCTCTCTCTCTCGGGCTGAGCTGCCTTTTTCTCTCTATCCCTCTTGTACTCATTTCGTTTTCATTTAGAGATCAAGCTTTGTAAGAGGAGATTCGATTAGTGTATTCAAATTGCCAGGACGACATCGTGGTTTTCTCCCCGGACACTCGGGTTTTCATGTAAAAATTATCATCTCATTTCTCTCTGTTGTGGTGTATTTTTTTGCATCAACAATATTTGTTAGAGTCTTCTTCAGGAAGCCGCTGGGAGCTCGCATGCTGGGGAACGTAGTAGCGTACGCAGAGGGTCGGCGTGGGAAGTGATGAGGGGTGTCGAGATGTCGGGCAATGCAGTGCAGGCGGTGAGGGTGAAGAGGGAGCTGCTGGCATCGTGCATGACATGCCCCATTTGCTACAAGCTCCTCCGAACTTTCTCAGAGTGCCTCCACACGTGTGAGTCTCTATTCAGCTCTCAAATCTTGGACATTGGGGGATTCTTAGACGTCACAATTGGTTTTCTATGGCATTAATTTTCTCGCAATTGTTGCTATTGACGTAAAAAGAATGAGTTCCAAGAGACAGCGGTATGTAGAAAGCTAAGCTTGACGATTAAGGCTTAATTGAGAATGAAAAGCATCCAGAAAGCACGCAGAGATTTAAGGTGGTTAAGGGAGAAATTTCTCTACTTCCATCGGAATATCATTGAGGGCGATTTCACTAAAAACAGAGAAAGTTGGTCGAAAGACCAGTACATGATGAGTTTATTAGAGAGAGGTTTTATATCTCTAGCTTTCCTACTGTTACATGTGCCCTGCCTGTCTCGTCTCATCCAGAGGTATTTATAGGTGGGCTGTAGCGAATTCTTCGGAAGGAGATGCTGCATTTTTACTGAACCCACACAGGTGGTCCCAACACTGTCGGCCATTAGAGAAGCCGGAAGCAGTGGGTGGAGCATGCGGCCTCTTGTTCTTTGCGTTTCATGGGAACCTATGGTGGCTGGAGCATGAGACAACTTGATTTTCGCGACGTGTGGGAATTGAAAACTGTGCTGTTAAGGCGCTCTGATAGCGATAGCTAGCTTGCATTCAGATAAGATGAAACATCTACAATTTTGAAAGTGTCTTCACCCCCTAAGGCTATATTGATAACCCCTTCCTGCGGTATGACCGATTGAGTTTCTTTGGGATCCATTTGATCGACTACAAGCTGCGCTGCTATTTAAAAATAGCGGGTAGCTTGTCTAGCGTCTTCTCTGATGGTGACAACGCTGCTGGAGGTCGGAAACTTCGCGCACAGGTAGGGCGTGGAAATCACCATCCCGAAGGAGTTTAGAGTTGTCCTCCCTAAGATGGCGTTATAGCCCGATTTAGCCCTGATGACTGCGAAGTTGACCATGCTCATAGCGTGACCGTTGTCATCGCCAAAGGAGATGGGTAGAGTGATGAATCCCAGAGGTTGGACCCTTTCGCCAGAGAAACCGAGCAAGGTAGTCCCAACGCGAAGGAGGTTCGACTCTTTGAGTCCCATTTAGAGAAAGGAGGACTCAAACAGGATGTCGGCGGCGCTCCCAGAGTCGAGGAGCACCCGTCGGACATCGAAATCGGCGATGCGGGCAACGACCACTATCGGGTCATTATGCAGATTGCCTTGCTGGGGAAGATCTCTGTTGCAGAAAGTAAAAGGGATAGATGAGGCATGTTGCTCAGAGATACCGCCAACTTCGGTTGCTTGACGGTGAGTGATTGGGTCAATGCTAAAGATAGCATTGATCGTCCTGGTGGCTTAAGGGCGCCCTTGTTGGCTGGGGCCTGTTGTTGGCGAGGCCTTAGTGGGGGTTTCAGCAACCTCGGGGGCCTTCCCTTTCTGAGCGGCTGTGAAAGTTGGCGCCATCTGCATGAATTCTTCGAGCTTACCCTGATTCATCTGTTTCTCCAGCAAGGCTCTGAGACCTCAGCACTTGTGAAGCCTGTGCCCATAGTTCCCATGGAACTCACAATAGTCGTTGGGATCCACTCCGGGCGGCGACACTGGCATGGGTCCAGCAGGTCGGATCCAGCCCTGCTTGACAGCTATCGCATAGACCTCAGGGAGTGGCCGAGAAAGGAAAAGCTTCGGAGGCGGGGCGTGTCAAGGCTTTTCCTCCACTCTATCATGATGCCTGGCCACACGTATCCTCATGGCTGAGGGTTCAGTATCTCGATGTTTCCTCTTGCTCCTCTCCTTCTTAACCCTGGGAGCGCCTGTGGGAGAGGGCTCAGCATCCTCGAGAAGCATAAATTGACTGGCCCTTGCTACCAGCACTGGATAACTTCGAGGTTTGGCCAACTGTAAGGATTTGGACAGGTCTACCACCTTGAGCCCCCGTCGGAAGTTGTGCATGGCCACCACAAGCTCTACGTCTTCAGCTTCTACTGCAGCGACGAAGAAGCGATTGGTGTAATCTCGGAGACTTTCTCTCTCGCCTTGCTTGATGTTGGCGAGTACCATGTCAGAGACGACCATCTGGGTCCGACCGATAAAACGGGCGATCAACTCCCACTTCAAATGCTCGTAGGAAGAGATGTGACCCCTGGGCAGTTTGATGAACCAGCTAAATGCTGCCCCTTTCAGGGTGTTAGCCAGAAGGTGACACCTCGTGGCCTCGTCCGGCTGGCGATACCGGACTGCAGCCTCAAATCCTTGCACATGCTCACGGGGGTCTGTCACGCCCCTGTAGGCCTCCAGCCTGGGAGGCCTGAAGTCCTCTGGGATTGGGGCCAGAAGGATGGCGTCGGAAAAGGGAGCATTGTCATCTATTGGCCCAAAGAAGGGGTCAGGCCCATGATGGGGGACCTGAATGCCTGGAAAGAGGGGATCTCTTCCGGCAAGAAAAGGAGGAAAAGCAGGTGGAAGAAAAGCGGGTTGTGGAAGTGGACAAGGTGGAAGAAAGTTTCGGCGAGCCTCCTAGAGGCCGAAAGGGCGTCTGGGTAGTCCGGAAGAACCAGAAGTCTGGACGGAGAGTGCGGCAACCGGAGGTGCTGGCGCGGGAGCTCCAGCAGTCGGAGGAGGTGGAGCAGGGATTGCTGCTACCGGCGGAAGTAACTCTGGGGCCGCCGCGACCGGCGGAGGAGGCGCTGGAGCCGCCGCGGCCGGCGGGAGAGGAACAGGGACCACCGCTACTGGCGGGAGAGAGAGCACCGCACATACTGGTTGAGTTTGTCTGAGGATCACGACCTGCTGGGCTGTAAGATCGGTGACCAGGTTAGTGAGATTTGCGAGCATCCCCTGAAGTTCTGAGACGCGAGTGCCCCTGGAGGAAGAAGCAGATTCGGCGTGACGCCGAGATTTGAGGCCGAAGCTCTATCGTTCGGCGCTCGAACAGAGGGTTCTCCTGCATGCAGACTGCGAATCGCAGAGTTGATTTTGCGCGTTCTGGCCACCATCTTTCCAGGTCTCAATGAAAACACCAGAAGATGTTGATGTAGGATGTGGGGATCCTAAGAAACACCGAGAAAGAGAGAGTTCCGGGAGATGGCGGCGTGCAAAGGGATAAGCCTGTTAACAGAAGCTCGGCAGGAGAGTAAACTCAGAGCATTCAGAGAAACATACAGAGATTTAAGGTGGTTCAGGGAGATGATCCCCTACGTCCACCGGACGATCAGCAAAAGGGGGTTCATTAATGGAGAAAGATAGCTTTGAAGGCTTGTACAGTGTTTTTGGGAAGAAGAAAGAAGAAGGAAAAAAGAAGAGAAAGCTCCTTAGTTGGGGCTTTGTTACAATGAGAGTGGGGGGAGTCCTCTTTCTTGTGTCTTGACGCCTCTCTGTGTGTTCTCTTTCTGGTGAACTATTCAGCGGTATTTGTAGTTGTTGGAGTGTGTAGCTTCACCTTGGTTTTTCGGAGAAAAGGTGATGGACAGGCTCTGGGTTCTCGCCGTTTGTCTGCCATCGGATAGGCCTGCAGTTGTGAAAGGAGGATGATATCTTTTAATACGGGTATTTCTTCTGGGGATTCGTGATGATTGGAGCATGCGGATCCTTGATTTGCGGGTCTAGAAAAAGGTGTCTTGTACGGGGAGCGGTGCGGTTAGGTGGAGCTGATTGTGATAGACACTGCTCTGTAACCTCGTACCCGATGTTACCAGGGATGATCCTGACTTATCGGGCACGAGGTTGGGTTGAACCCCCGTGTCCGAGGTTTGACTTGGTCAAAGGTCCTACAAAGTTAGACGGATGAGTCAGCAAATAAGCCAGAGAAATGGAGGCCAGCCTGGCGCCACATGTACGGTCAGGATGCAGCACAAGAACCACGTGTTAACAATTATTAATGCCTGAATTATCAGGCGGCGTGGGCAATGAAATGACCATATCATTGCCCACGCTGCCAAGCTATTGCCTTATTAATGAGAGTCCCACCAAATCTCACGTATTATGCTCTCACTATAAATACTTTCATTTATAATAAGAGGAGAGCTCCAGATTCCAGGCGTTGATTCCCCAAGCATACTAAGGACTGTTTATCAGCTATCCAGCTACAGTCTTCTAACTTTGCTCTGCTAGATCTCTCCAGCAGAGTTTCTCTGAGATAGCTAGCAACTTATCTTAGCCATCTTTCTCTCCTTCCATGGTGATCACAAAAGAAGTCCTTTCACCCTTCCGGTTGTACTCCTTACCACCTATTAACTCTCTGACTAATCCTTCTCATTTCCCTAATTTCCTATGTGGAATTTTCACTCAACAGCGTTGTAACCCACAAGCTATCCCAGCAAGCTTCATTGTTAAGCTTCAGAAAATAATGAACGCTGGCGCAAGTGATAATGAAACAATGCGATGTAGAATCTTAAAACTTTCATGTTTTCGATTTCTATCAAGCAAAGTGAAAACAGAGAAAAGACAAGAAATCAAATCCAAATAACACTCAAAATCATAGCTGACAGAAGCCCATTTCGAGATGAGCAACTGTTAACATGTGGCTCCAATGCTATATCTTAGTCGTACACGTGGTACCCAGAGAGACCCTCTCATAATATCTGTTATTATCAATAATAATTAACTAGATCTCTTTTGCAGACCTCGGGCTTCGATCCTGCTAGTTTGGCCTTCTGCCAACAATGGCCACGATGATTTGTGCAACAACATCTATTCCATCGGATACGATGCTTAAGCTGATCTCCACAACAGCGGACACGATGTTTTACCTGCAGCGGGCGGAAGTTACCGCCCTGCTTTCGGAGTATATCAATGTCTTTGCATGGTCTCCTGAAGATGTTACAGGCATGAATAGGATTGTCTGCGAACACCACTTGAATGTATCTCAGGCCGTCTCCCCCATTATACAAAAGAAAAGAGTAATGGCTGGGGAGAGGCAGGATGCCATTAGGGAGGAGATTAACAAGTTGCTGGGGGCCGGTTACATTAGGGAGGTCCAGTATCCCTGATGGCTAACCAACATCGTTATGGTGAGGAAGGCCAATGGGAAGTGGAGAATGTGCGTAGACTTCAGAACATTGAATCAGGCCTGCCCTAAGGATACTTACCCTCTCCCTCGCATCGACACGATGGTAGATCGTACCTTTGGGTATGAGGTTATGAGTTTCCTAGACGCTTTCTCCGGGTATCATCAGAGCTGGATGGCCAAGAAAGACGAGGAGAAGACTGCTTTCATCACTGATTACGGCACTTATTGCTACAACATCATGTCATTTGGTCTCAAAAATGCCGGTGCTACCTACCAACGCATGATTGATGCCATCTTTAAAGGCCAAAGGGGAAGGAATCTCGAAGCTTACGTAGACGATATCCTGGTCAAAAGAAAAACCTTGACAGAGCACCTCAGTGATCTCAGGGAAACGCTCGATACCCTTCGAAGGTACAACCTCAAGCTTAACCCTGCTAAGTGTACCTTCGGCATGGCTTCGGGAAAATTCTTGGGATACCTAGTCTCTGCTAGAGGGATAGAGGTCAATCCTGACAAAATATCGGCTATTCTAAATATGCCCTCCCCAAAGACAGCCAAGGATATCCAGAAGCTAGCAGGGCGGATCAACAGTTTAGGCAGATTCATCTCAAAAGCTGGTGACCGATGTTCTCCATTCTTTCGGTGTCTGCGCAATAACAAAAAAGGGGAATGGACCGACGAGTGTGAATCAGCCTTTACAAAGTTGAAGAAATATCTTACCTTGGCTCCGTTATTAGTAGTGCCGAAGGAAGGTACGGTCCTATCTCTTTATTTGGGAGTATCCGACACTGCGGTCTTAGCGGTCCTCCTAGACAGCGAGAAAGGGGTACAACATCCTATCTTCTATACCAGCCACATGCTCCTAGACACCGAGAGTGGGTATCCCACTTTGGAGAAGCTCGCTCTGGCCCTCCTGACGACTGCCAGGAAGCTACGGCCTTATTTCCAATCCCACATTATCCAAGTTATCATAGATCAACCACTACTGAAGATACTGTGCACCCCCGAGATTTCAGGAAGATTGCTCAAATGGTCTATTGAACTAGGTGAGTACGACATCAAATTTGTCCCAAGAACAGCAATCAAGGCTCAAGCCCTGGCCGACTTCGTCGCTGAACTTTCTACTTCAGAACTGCCACTTGCTAGGTCCCTGGCAAACCTCTGGTCCCTCCATGTTGACAGTGCATCCGGATCACAATCCCAGGGGGCTGGGATCCTCCTAACCAGCCCAATGGGGACTACACTACATCAAGCTATAACACTTCAGTTCAAAGCAATAAACAACTAAGCAGAATACGAGGCCCTCATTGCAGGACTCAATTTTGCGCTTAGCATGGTTGTGAAGCACATACAGGTGTTCAGCGACTCCCAGTTAGTCATCAACCCGCATATTTAAGACAAAAGACGAGGTATTAAAGAAATATCTGCAGTTGGCCAAATCTTTGATTTCCCAGTTCAAAAATTTCTTCTTGACACACATACCTCGGGAGGAGAACCAAGTGGCGGACCGGCTCGCAAAAGAGGGACTCCCCGACCTCCGCCGGTCTAAGGTGTTCGAAAGGCCTAGCTTCAAGTGCACCGAAGTTTCTTCTGAAGATCAACCACCCTGCTGGATGGACAGGATCCTGGATTACTTAAAAAGTGGGATTCAGCCAGACAACAAACAAGAGGCACAGAAGCTGAAACTTGTTTGTGCTAAGTACACCATCATCGATGGGGAGCTCTACAGGAGATCGTATGCCAAGCCCCTCACCAAGTGTTTAAGACCAGAAGAGGCCCAAAAGGTCATGGAAGCAGTACACCGAGGGGAGTGTGGAACACATGCCCCTGGCAGAAGCCTGGTCATGCGAATCGTACGCCAAGGATTCTTCTGGCTAAACATCCACAAGGACGCTCAGGTGTTTGTGAAAAAGTGTTCTTAGTGTCAATACTACGCCGACATGCAAAGGTAGCCTACAGGTTATCTCAAGCCCATTAATTCATTCTGGCCTTTCGCTATTTGGGGGCTGGATTTCCTAGGCCCAATGCCTACAGCCATAAAGAACTACAAGTGGATACTCGTCGCAGTCGACTACTTCATAAAGTTGATTGAAGCTAAGCCGCTTACTCAACCCACTGCTCAGAACGTAGAAAACTTCCTTTGGGCAAACATCATCTGCAGATATCAATGGTGATTATCACAGATAATGGCACCCCATTCGCCAATCAGAGGATCCATAATTTTTGCGGAGAACACCAGATCAATCTCAAATACGCATCTGTTTGGCACCCTCACACTAACGGTCAGGCGGAGGCCGCTAATAAGAACATCATAAACATCCTGAAGAAGCGCCTAGATGGCGCCAAAGCCCGCTGGCCGGAAGAATTACCAGGTGCTCTTTGGGCTTACAACACGGCTTCTTCCGAGGTTACTCAAGAGTCTCATTTTTCCCTCTCATTTGGGATGGACGCTGTCATACTAGTTGAGCTAGAGCACCTCTCCCCCAGAATAGAGGCTGCAGCCAACTTCGAATCCTAGGCTTTGCAAACATGGATGAACGAAAACGATGATTCACGGCGGATCGACTTGAATCTTCTAGAACAGAAAAGAGAATTGGCCGCGCTCAAGCGCCTGAAGCACAAACGTCGAATGGAGCGATATTTCAACCGAAAGGTTAATCCCAGAACTTTCAATCAGGGAGATTTGGTTCTCAAGCGACGGCTTCTCGCCGGCAGCAATTTGGGCGTTCCCAAGCTTGAGCCCAATTGGGAAGACCCTTACATCATGCGCGAGGTTGTTGGACCAAACGCATACTACCTTATGACTTCTGAAGGCATTCAGCTCCCAAGAACTTGGAGTGGGGACGACCTAAAGAAATTCTATGCCTAAAGGCTCTGACGATAGTTCACCTTGATACTCCCTATGCATCATTCATTTTGTACAGATTCATTCAGAAATTTGTTACACGGATTCAATCAACAAGTACAGAGATTCTTCAAATATCTGGATTTCTTCATATATTATCCTAAAGGTTCTCCCAGACTCTGGAGTTCTTATGACAATGAATCCTACATTTGTCAATACATGCTGAGATATTCGTATCGACCTAAGCGTCGCTCAGGTATGATCTCGAAACCTAAGTCTCGATCATCATATCCGAGGTTCCGAACCTCGCATAAGATGATCCCATAATCACTAACCGCCCTTATATGGTGATCACCAAGCCTAGTTGTGCCTGGCAAGTGGGGTTTTCTACAAACATCTGGGACCCTTCCATAAGCTCATCTGGCTAGCGGAAGGTCTGAAGGCCTGCTTGTAACCTTAGGGCAGTCCCTGATATCGACTTACGATACAGGTCCCCCCCTAAGCAGGGTGCCTTCGCTTCCCACTAGGATCTGTCATTCCAAGAGGGTCAGCCCTTGCCTCAAGTACAAACATCGTATATGATGTTTCAGACGAACAAGTCCTTTTGGCATTGGGTCAGATAACTTTCCCTAGGCAGGATCTCCACTATTACTACTTCTTCCCTGTGCAGGTTTACAAAGAATTATCTACAACCCTAATGAAGGGAATCCCCGAGGTCAGCCCTTGCCCAAAAGTACAAACATCGTGCACGATGTTTTAAGACGAAAGTCCTTTTGGCATTGGGTCAGATAACCCCTCCTAGGCGGAATCCTTCCTGTTATCATTATCTTTTACCTATATGGATTTCAGGGAGTTTCAAGTTTGAACTTGAGCTATCATATGGTTCAAAAGCTCTTTATTATCTTATTAAGGGGTTTTTCTCTCAAAACCACAGTCGAGGCATTTCAAATTTTAACTTGAGCATCATATGGTTCAAAAGCTCTTTATTATCTTATTAAGGGGTTTTTCTCTCAGAACCACAGCCGAGGCATTTCAAATTTGAACTTGAGCTATCATATGGTTCAAATGCTCTTTATTATCTTATTAAGTGGTTTTCTTCTAGAACCAGTCAGAATATCTCAAATTCATACAAAGGTACCTGTTATTACATATACATCAGAGTAAAACAGGTATGAAGAAATACATTCTTTTTATTATTAAATATCAAGAAATTACAAAAGTGGGGTTACAATTCACTCTTCTTACAAAGAGAATGAGTTACCTTCTATCGGTCCTATCCAAAAGCCTAAATACATGATGGATAAGGTCGTCAGACAGGTCAAAACCCTCCTCTTTGTAAGTGGGATCAGCAGCCATGCAAGGGAAGGGATCCACTTCTTCAAGTTCGGTGGCAGTAACCTTCCCCCCTTGAATTAAAGTGGAAGCCAACCCCTCCCATGATCGCCTGATCCCTTCTAACCTTAACTTTCTGCAGGGAAGACTAGTCTTGTAAGCCTCCACAACAGCCATGGACCTCTCCGCGATAATGGCTTCCTGCTGTTTGATGACTTCGACGAGCTTTTTCTGCAGGACTTTATTGCTAGCCTCCGCAGCGACCAAGGTAGACTGATGGACTGCAAGCTCCTCCTGCAGCTTGGCCTTCTATTCTTGCAGCTTATTCTTCTCCTCCAAAAGCTTGGCCCTTCCCCCCTCAACAGCGTCAAGCTGGGAAGACTTCACCGCAAGCTCGATCCTCAGAGCCTCTATCTCTCCATCTTTCTGATGAAGCCGAGACCCTTGCTCCAGCACCTGCTCCTCGGTCCTCAGAGCCCTGTTCAGAGCCAACGGCAAGCGAGCAAGAACATACAAACACAAACAAGTCAGCCCTCAGGATTAAAGCAGATAGGAAATCCTGGAGAAGAATCCTTACCATGGCTACCCTGTTGGCCAGTCCCGAGTACAGATTTGGGGTGGAGGTTGCTTCCATCTTCTCCTCCAAATCTTTAGCCACCAGGCCGCTCCCTAGGGCCAAGCCTACCTCTCCTCGGTAAACTTGACCCTTATTCTCGGATGGCACGGTGAGGACGGTCATTCTTCGATCATCCCTTATCGTCCTCACCGCCAACCTCGTACCTACATCCTCGAAGATTCCGGCGAAATTGACACTATAAGGGAGCTCTACACTTCGCTGCCAGTCATGCTCTTCCCCGGCAGCGAAACCCCCCTCCTCCACACTCCTTGCCTTCTTTTGTGGGGGCTCGGGCTCTGTGTTCCCGGAGGAACCCCTCTTTTCTTCGTGGACCTCCCTGGGAACCAATTCTAGACAAGGTCTCTCCACCTTCTTCTTTTCTTGGCCCCTGTAGGCCTTATTTCCTTCATTCTTTCCCCCTATGACAACCCCTGTACCACTTTTAGGGATTGCCTAGGGCTTGGTGGCTGGCATGGGATCCTTACCTTTTCCTGTGTAACCCAGCTCAGCCAGTGTCTTCTTGTCGTCTACAGTATCCTCAGGAGAGGATACCACATCGACAACGGCCCCGCCGCAGACCAGCTCAGGAACCCTTATTTCTTCTCCTTCCCCCACCTCAGCAACTTCCTTACTGAGTTGAGTGACATGGTGCCCCCTCCTGGCCCTCTTCATCATGACTACGCCAGAAGGGGGGCAACTTCTTTCAAGGCGTTGTACCCCAGCGCCTTGGCATGTAAGGATATGTCATTCCTTACATGCCTAAAAAAATCCTTCAAGGGCCAACTCTGCCCCTTCAACCTCTCCAGGTTCCTCAGGGTATCCTGCCCTGCCGCCCACTTGACATCACTAGTAAACTCAGGGGGGCACACCCCGGGCATCAAAGGGATTCCCAAATCGCCTCCGATGAAAAAATAGTAGTCCCTCCAGTCAGAGTGGGAACTACTCGCTCCCGAAAATATCGCCCTCCTCGTCTTCGACCGAAGGACCAGGCACCCCCCATACCCTGGCACCATCATCCAACTAAATAATTTCTTGAACAACGTCAGAGTCCATGGTATCCCTTGAGCTTTTAACAGCTTCAAAAAGGAATACACATAGACAATGGCGTTGGGAGAGAGTTGCGCTGGGACGAGCTGGAAGGAGTTCAGAATCTCCCTAAACTCCGGTTGCGGTGGCAACAGCAGGCCGTACTCCACTTGAGCATGGTATACGCAGACAACCCCATAAGGAGGACGGTTCAGTCGAAGGTCGGCGGAAGAAGGGATAATCGACAGGTTGGGATTTCCCCTGAAGCCCCTGGTGGTGTTAAACACCTCGTGCTCCATCAAGAGACTCTCCTGATAGCTGGAATCTTTTTGAAACTGGGTGGCTAGTTCCGCCCACACGATCTCTCCTCCTCCCATAGTTAAGATTCACTAAGGGCGGAACGGTCTCACTTTTTCTTTTAGGGTTTGAGGGTGAACAGGCGCGTCAGCTGCTCCTCAAGCAAGTTCTCCCTCTTAAAGGAAAACAACTGTGCCCTTTCACCTTCTGACCGTCTGATCTCCTTGATCAGTGCGCGGGCGCCATCGGACCGTTCGTGCTCTCTGACAATCTCAGAACCCGAAGCGACGCACCGTTCCCGAAGCGACGCACCGTTCCCGAAGCGACACACAGGTTTCGCAGCGTCTCTCCTCCCCGTCCCTTCGTAATATCGTACACGAGGATTCGAGGGATGGTCTTTATTATCCTCGCCTGATATTTTAAACTATCGTACACAAGGATTCGAGGGATGGTCTTTATTATCCTCGCTCGATATTTTACTATCGTACACGAGGATAACTATCTCATCTTTTCACTTAGAAATTTTCTTAGTCCATCAGTTGAGCTTTCTTTACTTTCACTTATGAATTCATGTTCTCTTTTTGTAAACTTCGTGGTACCTGTTTCAAACACGAAAGAAGAGACATGCAAGCAAGAATTCATTCATGACAAGTTTTTGAAAAGAAAAATACATTTTCATTAAAAAAAACTTGTTACGAATTCATTTTTCTTTGTCCTCACATATTTCTCTCACGAGTACAGGAGAAAATAAAGAAAATTACAAGGCTTCAGAACTTAGACACCAATCTGTAACTCTCCTAACCAACAGCAGATCTCCCTGGGAACTCCTCAGCTTCCACGCCTCAACCATGGTTCTGTCAGGCATGAGTTGAGGGACCTGTTTCTTTGAATTTCTTCTTGAGATTATCTATTTGAGAAATGGATCCTTCAAGTGCTGCAAAGGAAGAGGATCTCCCTCTTCCTCTGACCGTGGTTCCCTCAAACATATTAGGCTGAGGAGCTGGTTGAGGGTGGTAGCAGGTCACTTCTGGCTCTCTGGCTGATCCTGCTGTTGGACTGGGGGAGGAGGCATTCATTCCAACCATCTGGCCTCAAGAGGAGTGGTTTGGCCTTCTTCAGGACTCCTACGGGGAGGAGGTGGTTGCGGCCCCCAACCGGCATAGTACCTTGGTGGAGGAACCTCCTCTGAGCATTGGCTCCCGACATCAAAGAACCTGTCTGGTCCCTTAAGACCACAGAAGGGAAGAACCGCAGGGCTTCTGATGCTCTCCTGATCCAGGATATTCTCATCAACCAATGTCTGCAAGAGAGCATCAAAAGCAGCCTAACTCCTCACATGGTGACCCACCGGTGAGGCGCTGACGATCTTCACCGCCCTCCTCACCTCTTTCTTCAGATCCTCCATACATCGTCCCCGCCATCCAGAGTTGTTTTCCACCAAGGCCTGCAAAGAACGGACCTCAGACTTCAGCAGCTCCTCCCGACGGCAAGCTTCGAAGATCGCCTCCTTCGCCCCCGGCAAAGCCTCCCTGGCCTTCGCCAGCTCCTCCCTCAACCGCCTTCTTTTCTCTCTTAAAGCCTCCTTCTCATCATTTAACTCCCTTATTCTCTTCTAGAGGTCTTTGACATGGGCAGAGTGAGCCTGATTCACATCTGACAGATTGCGATGGAATTTCTTTCTTGCAACATCATTTTTATTAGCCCACTCTGCGTTAACCAGGGCCATGAAAGCCAACCTATCCTCCAATTTGTGCAACTTCCCTAGCTCCTCCTTATGATCACTCAGAGAGCACTTTGTAGCTTGAGACAAAGCGCCCTCCAACTCCCTTATCTTCTGAAGGTGACGGGCCTCCCCTTCCTCCTTGCCCTTCAGATATCTTACTACCTCCAGAACCTCAGAGGTGTTCCCCAAAATCTTCTCCTCTTCCCTCCTTATCTCACATAATCTGTCTCCCAGCACACTCCAGGCCCCGTCAATACCAGAGGGGGCACTGGAAGCAGCTGGAAGGACCTTCCCCTTCTCCTTAAGCACTTCCTCCATTTTGCCTCCTGACCCTTCAGTGCCAAGAGCGCATACAGAGGCAGTAAGAAGAGACTCTCCCTTCTTCCCCTTCATCCTTGAAAAAGACCTTCCCAGGCGCTAACTTCTCTCCTGTGGCCGTCTCACTCACCAGGGCCACCTCCTTCAGCTCCCTGACTTTTTTAGGCAGTCTGACGGGAGAGTCAGAAACAACCACCACTTCTGCAGCCTCCGTGCCTACCAACTCCTGCATGGACTCCAGTGCTCGCGCCAGAACGCTGGCAACTTTTGCTACCGGGACTCCCACTTCTTCACTAGGAGACACCCCAGTGGAGTAGACACCTCCGGCCTCCTCTTCTCCGGAGGGGAAGCCTCAGCTGGAGCACCGCCTGCTCTCTTCCTTTTCGAAATATTTGCCAGGGCAGTCCACTCCCCTTCTTCCGCCATCTCTCTCTAACAAATTCTCTCTTATAGGGGAAGCTTCAGAGTGAGGCTGCAAGGATACGAATCGACGGGCGCCACCTCCATCTTATCCTTACAGGCCTTGGGCAGCGCGTCCACCCTCGCGATAGTTCGCATTCCAAGACCCATATTAACTCAGTATTTAAGACAGTATGGAAGCCCACTCCCTAATTGTCCTTTGCAGGAGTAGGTGTTAGATGTGGCATACTAAACTTACTATGTCCCTTTCTCTCCAAGTTATAAATAAGGGGGGATTGCTCTCTCTAAGTAGGTTCCTTCCTCTCTCTCTCTCGGGCTGAGCTGCCCCTCTCTCTCTATCCCTCTTGTACTCATTTGGTCTCCATTTAGAGATCAAGCTTTGTAAAAAGAGATTCGATTAGTGGATTCAAATCGCCTGGACGGTGTCGTGGTTTTTCCCCCGAACACTCGGGTTTTCACATAAAAATTATCATCTAATTTCTCTCTGTTGTGGCGCATTTTTTGCATGATCATATACGATATGATCCATCGATCGGATCAGATTCATATCGAGTTTACGTTAGTCCTTGGTTTACATTTTTGAGAATTTAAGAAATTTTTGAGCTTAATCTTCATACGCTATATGTGCATACCGTGTGAACTAGTGCATTTGTGGAGCTTTATGGTTGAGCTCCGCACCTAAAAAATTTTCTAAGAATCTATCATTTTTCGCTTGTGATAATTAAGACTTTAGCACATACATAATTCGAGAAAGAATTAGGTATATAATAATTAAATATTTACATGAATTTTATTTGCCCCTATCAAACACAATTAAAATGAGATATGATAATAACCAAAGTAATCAAATGACACACACACACACACACATATATGAAAAATATATAATATATATTATATTATATATATTATATATATAATGTATCTTATAATTAATATTCAAATTTGAAAAATCCTGGACCAGCAGATTATACATTATAGTTTATCAAGCTAATATTTAAAATTAAAAATACATAAACTAAGAATAATAATTTCATGTTATATTGCCAGTTCATAAATAATATTTGCATTGATATTTCTAAACAAACATAAATATTATGCACTGCATCTCATTTTTTTCTCCATGATCTTTCTTTTTAAAAAAAAAAACGCCTCATTCGAAGCAGGTGTGGGTGGTGCTTTATGAGACATGTCTAATTATCATCAACACTAATAACGCTTAATTGTTGTGCAAATAATCGGGCAAGTATAAAGTTGGAAAGTAAGGACTTCAACTCTCTTTTTAGCCGTAGATTCATCGTAGCTTTGAGGATAATATGATGATATGTCCCCGGATGCTCACAGCACATGAATCCTCATCAATTGAAGTTCTTTAGTATGTTCTGCGGAGATGGGTTGAATCATGCATCTTCAAGTGTCGATAATGATTAGGCGTTTAAAGATGTTCTCACTGAAGGTGAATGTAAGATATAGTCTAATCAAAAAGTCATGTCACGTGTGCTTCGTCAAAACATTAAATATTATATACATTAAAATTTTAAAAAAAAATTAAAAACTATGAACCGAAAATATAATTAAAAATTTACTATAAAAATTTTTAGTAATTAATCTCACAAATTTTACATTTGTTTTTTTTCCACGCACCATTATTAATAGCCTTAAAATTTCAGGGGTAATTTTTTGAGTCATAAACCTAAAAACTTTAATTTTACTTTAAAAATATTTAAAAAATATTATTTATACCCAGTAATTCTAAATCCAAATTTTAAATTAAACAAATTAAATTGAGGTTTTTACATTAATATATTTTTAAATTGAATCAATTTATTTTACATTACTATAACTTTTAATATAATCAATATACTAATATATATTGGTTCATTTGGATCCGCACTTTCTCATTCTAGACTGTCACGTGGGGCTGACGTTTAAAACCACTAAGCAAGGCCTCCACGGCGAACAAGAGATCTATCATCCCGAACAGCAGACGCCTCCATGCCGAACAGTCAGACGCCGAAGACCAAGGAAAAAACCGAAGACCTGAATCTGACAGAATGCCGACCGTTGGAAATCCGTACTGCTCTGGAAGAAGAAGCGGCTTTCCCGCTGACAGGTCGTAACGCTCGTACATCGTACAGCAGAAGTCACATAATAGCCCTCTGCAGGCATTAAATGAGCCGCCACTAGGACGGTGGATTATTCGGCTGAAATGACTGGACAGAGCGGATCAGGGTATATATATCTCATATAAACAGCCTTCAAGAGGCGGGGATCCAAAAAAAATCCTTTGAGCATATTGTAACAAAAAAGAAAAGCGATTCTAGTGATCTTTCAAGCCTCCTCGAAAGGGAGCCGTGGTTTTTCCGCCAGCCGATTTTCCACGTAAAAAATCTTGATTGTTTCCCGTCATAACAATTTGGTGCCCTCACGCAGGATCAAACTTAATCCCTACACCCATGGAGAACGCTAACGACGAAAACGCTCCTCCACCACCTGGCGAACAACAGGCGACACGCCTACCCCAGGACGATGTAACCAGGGACGACCGACAGCTTCAGACACTGACAAACACGGTCGCCACCCTCACCCAAACCATGAACACTTTCCTCACTAACCTACCAGCCCTCCTTCAGCAGCAGAGACCCCTCCCTCTAGCTCTGCCTCTCGAAGGCCCACTCCAACAACCAGGCGCGGAACGAGTCGAACTGCCCACCGAGGAAACTAGTACCCATGCTGCCGCCGAAAGCCGGCCCGAGGTGTACCCCCCGTCTCCCCCGGTGGATAAAATATTCTCGTCTGCCATAATGGCGGCACCGGCGCCACGCGCCTACAAGGCGGCCCGAGTCTCCGACTACAACGGCCTCACCGACCCGGCCCAACATGTCAAGCGTTTCGAGAACGCCCTAGCAACCAGCGACCCTGTCTCAAACTCCTACAAATGTCGTCTATTTAGGAACACACTGACGGGCCTGGCTCTGGACTGGCTCGACGAAGTACCTCAAGGCTCCATCCAGAGCTTCCTGCAATTCTCCGAATAGTTCCGTACTAGGTTCGGAACGTCGAAGACTACATCCCGAACAATCCACGAGCTGTGGCAGATACGGCAGGCTCCAGACGAATCGCTCCACAACTGTGGACCGGTTCTCAAAGATGATTGCTGAGATGAAGGACACCACGGACGATAGATTGACCATGATCTTCGTCCACAGCATTCTGCTCGGGGAGTTGTACGACTCTTTCGTCGACAACATGCCGAAGACTCTTATGGAGGCAAGGGCCCGCACCGAAAAACGCATCCATCTGGAAGATGCGAAGGCCCTCAAGGCGAAAGCCAAAAAGGAGGTCGCTTCGCCCCAGACCAAGAAGGGCGAGGCTCCTAGGACGGACCTGAACACTCCCAGGAGGAGTTTTCGAGATCGAAACTTCTCACCCTCCCACGGGAAGCGCAAGTTCGAGGGTGAGTCCCCACATCCCGCCACTCCGGTCTATATTATAGAAGAAATCTTTTCGATCCTCAGCGATAAAGGTTTCATCAAAAACCGCGGCGAACGCCAACCACCACAACCCGGTGAGGATCCCACAAAGTTTTGCAAGTTCCACCAACGTTACGGCCATCTTCTCTTTGAGTGCCGCTCTTTTCGAGCACTCGTCAACGAGTACATCGAGAATGGCTACCTCACCGGGTGCAAAAGGATCGAAGGGCCCCTGTCAAAAGCGGCACGACCGCTTTTTCCGAGCGACGACACCCGGGGGGGGCCCTCTTCGAACCCGGCCACATCGAAAGCCGACGACAAGAAGGCCGTCCTTTCAATCTTCGGTTACCACAGCAGTCTCAGAACTCGAAGATATCGGGAGGTATGTACAATCGAACTCCCCCCTCTTTTACTTGACATCATCTTCACCGCAGGAGATCTCCCTAGGGGTGGAATAAATCACGAAGACCCCATAGTGGTCATCGCCGAAATCGGAGCTCTTGATCGACACCAGTAGCTCGGTCGACATACTGTATCTCTGCGCCTTCAATGAAATGGGCGTCGGTCCGTGCAAGCCTCTCCCCCCATCCATGACGATCTCCAGCTTCTCTGGCGACATCTACCGACCCGCGGGTTACTTCTCCCTGCGTGTCGCTCTCGAGGAGGGTCCCAAAAGACTGAAAAGGGAGATCGACTTCATCATCATGGATGCTCCCTCCGGCTACAACGCAATCCTAGGACGGCCCGCAATGGAGGCGTTCTAGATGGTCGCGTCCACGTACCATTTGTGTGTGAAGTTCCCCACGCCTTTCGGCGTCGCAACCATCAGGGGAGACAGGGCCGGTGCGAGCAAGTGTTTCGAGATAAACGCGCACCTCCACACAGACCACACGGACCCGAGAGATCACGCCGTACCGCCGGACGAACTGAACGACCATGTAACCGTCGCCGACGGAAAAAACCCTAATAATGACAAGCCCGCTCTGGCGGCCCTGCTTTCTGAGTATTTCGATGTGTTTGCCTGGGAACCTAGCGACATGCCAGGGATAGATAGAGCCGTAGCCGAACACCGGCTAAGCCTCAAACCAAGAGTAGCCCCCGTCAGACAGAAGAAGATGAGCTTCGGTGGCGAAAAACAACGAGTGATTCGAGAAGAAGTCGAAAAACTCCTAACCGCTGGATTCATTAGAGAAATCACCTACCCATCATGGCTCGCAAATGTGGTGGTGGTGAAAAAGAATTCCGGAAAGTGGCGGATGTGCGTAGACTTTACGGACTTGAATAAAGCCTGTCCGAAAGATTTCTACCCCTTGCCGAAAATAGATAGGCTCGTTGATTCTTCGGCAGGGTACTCAATAATGAGTTTCGTCGATGCCTTCTCAGGCTACCATCAGATCCGGATGAATGAGGACGACGAAGCGCACACCTCGTTTATCACTGACCAGGGGACTTTCTGTTACAAAGTAATGCCTTTCGGCTTGAAGAACGCAGGTGCAACCTATCAGCGCATGATTGACACTGTGTTCAAGAATCAGAGGAGGTGGAACATAGAAGCATACGTCGACGACGTATTAATTAAAAGCAAGTGTGTGAAGCAACACATCGAAGACCTCCACGAAACGCTCCACACTTGTCGGACTTACAACATCAAACTCAACCCCCTCAAGAGCATCTTCGGTTCGTCATACGACAAATTCCTGGGGAACATGATTTTGTCTAGAGGCATTGAGGCTAATCCCAAAAAAATTCAGGCCATACAAGACATGAAGCCGCCTTAAACAATCCAGGACATAACAGAAATTAAACGGAAGGGTCACGGCACTCAGCAGATTCATTTCGAAATCCGGCGAACGCTGCCTCCCTTTCTTCAAAATTCTTCGAGGAGAAAACCAGGCATGGAACGAAGACTGTACGAAAGCTTTCCAGTCGTTGAAAGAATACATGCTGTCACCACCGCTGCTCTCCGCCCCGGTCCAAGACAAAGATCTCTTCCTCTACCTCAGCGCTACTGACAATTCGGTGTCGGCAGTACTTGTTCGAGAAGAGGCCATCCGACAGCATCTCATCCACAACATCAGCCACATCCTCCACGGCGCCGAAGCGAGGTACCCTCCCCTTGAAAAACTCTCTTTTGCACTGATCTCTGTTGCCCGCAGGTTATGCCACTACTTCCAAGCTCATCCCATCAAGGTGATGACGGATCAGCCCCTCCGGAGAATACTCCACTCCCCCGAAATCTCCGGAAGGTTGCAAAAATGGGCAGTAGAGCTCTCTGAGTTCGATATCGACTTCCTCCCACGAACAGCCACGAAGAGCCAGCGCTCGCCGATTTCGTCGTCGAACTCACAACAGCTGAACAACCCGAACTCCGAAAGAAGCCACAACCATGGACCCTCCATGTAGACGGGGCCTCCGGCGAGCGCATCCAAGGGGTTGGCATCGTCCTCACCAGTCCTTGGGGAATTCGACTTCAAAGGTTAGGGAAGATACACTTCCCCCTCACAAACAATCAGGCCGAATATGAGGCCCTCATCGCTGGGCTCAAATTTGCCAAGGGACTCGGAGCACGACAACTCGATGTCTACAGCAACTCCAAGCTAATGGTGAACCAGCTAACGGGATCCTATCAGACAAAGGATGAAGTGCTCAAGAGGTATTTCCAACTCGCCAAAACTCTCCTCCAGCAGTTCGCTCAGGCTTCCCTATTTCACATCCCCCGTGAGATGAATTTGCTAGCAGACGAGCTCGCCAAGGAAGAGAACGATAACGCACTAGACATCCTGTTTCCCGCCTTCAATGACCCACAAATCTTCGACGTCGAGTCCAACCCCGAAAGTTAGATCGATGACATCCGGCACTACCTCCAGACAGGAGAGCTCCCAGACGACGGGAATAAGGCTCGTAGGCTCCGGGTGAAAGCTGTCAGATATATCATCTCCCAAGGATAATTGTTTAAGAGATGCTACTCTCTCCCCCTGGCCAAATGCATCCGTGAGGAGGACTCGAAAAGCGTACTTGAACAGATCCACTCCGGAGACTGTGGAACTCATGCCGCAGGGCGAAACCTCGCCCTACAAGTCCTTCGCCAAGGATACTACTGGCCATCCCTCCAGAAGGACGCCAAAGAATTCAGCCAGAGATGCCCCTAGTGCCAAATCTACTCGAAAATACCTAGACAACCAGCAGGTCAACTACACCCCATAACCAGCTCTTGGCCATTTTCGATGTGGGGCCTTGACTTCTTGGGACCATTCCCAAAATCTAGGAAGAACCTACGTCATGTACTGCTAGCAACAGATTATTTTTCGAAATGGGTCGAAGCAAAGGCAATGGCCCAACCAACAGGCACAGGGGTTAGAAACTTCATATGGACACAGCTTGTATGCAGGTTTGGCATCCCTCTCTCCCTGATCTGCGATAACGGAACTGCCTTTAGCAGCCGGGCCGTTCGAAATCTGTGCTCTAAAAACGGTATCAACCTGAGCTTCGCATCAGTTAGACACCTGCAATCGAACGGCCAGGCAGAGGCATCGAACAAAAACTTCCTCAACACCTTGAGAAAACGAATTGACAAGATTGGCTCATCATGGGCAGCCGAGCTCCCGGCAGCCATCTGGGGGCTCAATTGCACGCCGACATCAGCAACGGGTCAAACGCCTTTTTCACTTATGTTCGGGGGAGAAGCTCTCATCCCAGTTGAATTAGAAGTCTACTCTCCTCGAGTCGAAAATGCCAGCACTTTTGACCCATCTGCTCTTCTTGATTGGCAAAAACAAAACGAGAGCGCAAGGAGATTCGAACTCGACCTCCTCGAAGAAGACAGAGAATTGGCAGCTTTTCGACAAGCGGAACACAAGCGAAGGATCGAAAAGTACTACAACAAACACGTCCACAGGAGACCATTCCAACAAGGAGACCTAGTCTTGAAATTAAAAAACAACGCTGGCCGAGACATGACATCAGGAAAACTCAGCTCCAACTGGGAAGGCCCTTTCGTCATCCACAAAGTGCTCGGCCCCAATACTTACAAACTATCAAGGCATGATGGGACTCTCCTGCCAAAGACTTGGAGCGGCAATGACATCAGGAAGTTTTACTCATAAAACTTCTGTATCAGTGTTTCATGAATACTACACTCCTCTTCTCGAAGTCCCTGGCCTAAAATCCCAACTTAGCGCCCAAGGCGACTGGCAGTCAAGGGCACTCCCCTTCTCGAAGTCCCTTGCCTAAAATCCCAACTTACCGCCCAAGGCGACTGGCAGTCAAGGGCACTCCCCTTCTCAAAGTCCCTGGCCTAAAATCCTAACTTAGCGCCCAAGGCGATTGGCAGTCAAGGGCACTCCCCTTCTCGAAGTCCCAAACAATCAAACCAAGCAAAAGGTTTCACAGAAATCTAGCACAAAAACAAACTTTACATTTACAAAAGTTGTCGTACAAAAAAAAAGAAGGGAAAAAATTACAAGGATCACTACTCCTCCTTGAAATCCTCCGGATCAGAATCTATCACTAGATCAGCACCAGGGGTCCGCGGCATGTCCTGTAGTGGATCCCGCGAACGGAGTGGAGAAACGACTAAAGGTCCTCCCAAGTCCCTTCTGAAGATGGATCCTCCTCCGGAACTAGAACTCCTTCGGCGCCTCCCGCCATTTCGGCTTCAGGAGGAGGGATGACCGCCTTCATGTTCGAGACGAAGGCGAACATCTGCCCCATCCTCTCAGCCGACATGTTAAAGAAGGGACACTGGTACGAACGGCTCCTCGAAAGAATGCACTTGTTCATATCAAGCCCTTCGAGATCCTCGCGGCTCAACAGTCCCCAGTCAAGGAGAGCGGAACCGAACATGTTCACCGAGCTCTCCAACGCCCCTTTGATAAACACCTTAAATTCAAGGAACTGGCGAAATTCGACGACCGCTTCCTCACGGATCCGATCAGACTGAACAAATGCCCCCTCTAAGAGCTTCTGAAGTTCAGCTTCTCGATGACTGGACTCCTCCAGACTTCGCATCGCCAAACGAAGACGCTTTTCGGCCAAGTGGCACTGATGCTCCGACTCTAAGTACTGAAGGCCATTCTCCTTCACTTTCCTCTCCTGAGCCATGGCCTCCCTAGTGAGTTGCTCCAACAAGTCCGCAGTCCGGGTGCCCAGCCTCGTCACAGAGTCCGGCCTCCCTTCGGGGACAGTCCGTGGAGGTACTCCCTGAACACCTCCCACAGACTCTTCAACACTTGGGCCAGCAGAACCCGGCGCTTCAGCGTCCGACCCTATCTCGCCATCTCGCCTCCCTTGCATCTCTTCGGGATCATCACTGACCTGTATGTCGTCTATATACTCCAGGTCATCAGCCCCCTCCTCGAAAGCAAGAGGCGTTGCCGAAGAAGTTCCTCCCGCTGACGCCTCAGGGGCGGTACGCCTCCTCTTCGCCGGAAGACAAGAAGGCCCCGGCCGATCGTGGGGAACCCTCTTATTCCCTATCTGGCGGAGCCGGAACCATCCCAATTCGAGCTCCGGTTGGCCTACAAAACAAGCCGAAAAGCAAAGTTAGCATCCAAAAAAAAAAAAAAAAAACGTAAGCAGACAACTCACCCGTGTACTCCCGCACGTCGGCCTCGAGCTCGCGCAAGTAATCCTCTGCATCATGCACACGTTTTCGGATCTCATCTACCCCCCGAAAACAGGGGTCTTCAAAACCTATCCCTTCTCCCAGAAATCTCGCCTCACCTACCTTCCGTGGCTCGGCAAATCTTACCCCTCCAGATTTAGCGAAGAAGAACCTCTTGTACCAGTCAGCAAAGCCTGTGTCCCTCACTTTGAACACCTGGCAATACCTACCTTTCAAGACGAAGCATCCGTGCAGACGGGGATTCGCCTCCCACCGAAAAACCGCCTTAAAGATCTCAATATCCCAAGGGATTTGCCGACGCCGCAACTCCTTGGCAAGGCAGTAGATCATGGTGACGACGTTCGGTGTGAGCTGCATAGGGACGACGCTGAAGTAATTAAAAATGTTCACGAACTTTGGCTAGAAGTGAAGAAATAGTCCTCCACGAAGGTGATGGAGGCACACTGCCACTTTCCCTTCCGGCAGGGTCCTGAACCTTTCCCCTTCTGGCGGGTACTCTAGACAACATCCGGGTCCCTCCCCCACACTTCCAACACCTCCGTCTCGAAAGTACGCGATGGTAAGATACACTCCTCACCTCGAAGAGCATCATAAACAGCCCACATGTCCTTCGCTCTGCTACACGACTTCTTGACCATTTTGGAAAAACGAAGTGAAAAACTGGCTAAAAAAATGAGCAGAAGAGACCTGAACTCGGTCCCTCCGCTTTTCACACATTTATAGTCCTTGGAACCGACAGTTCCGATCCCGGAGAACTGACACCTAACCACCCAAATCCAAATTTCAAAACGGACTGACGCGAACTCCACCTTGTTTTTCCCAAACGATCACATCAATATATATATATATATATATATATATATATATATA
>KZ451908.1:196576-208405 GCA_002786265.1 Apostasia shenzhenica
ATATATTCCAATAACAAAGTTTCTATCAATTATGTGTTTAGGCACACACAAAAATATCAACAAGCTTTCGAGAGAGACTAGAAATGTTTGTTAAGGGATTAGTTTACATGAACTGTTAACTTCTGGATGCCGAATTTGCGATAGAAATCAACCCAACCAGATGTAGAGAGTGATGCAAATGAAATGATAAGTAGAGATGTAAATAATCTGGGAGGTTAACGAATTAGCCAACTGCAGTTGTGATTGTGTAGACGATGAGTAGAGGAGCAACAAGGTGGAGGACGGTTAATGGCAGCCTCTTCCTATAGTGAAGCATTATAACTTCGCATAAAGATGATGCGAGGAGGTGGCTAGTGAGATGCGAGGGATCGCGGGATGGGGCACTATCATGAACAAGCTGGTGTAGGATAGGGGTGCCGAGGTCGGCGCTGCTAAGAGTTAAGCTTGTCAGCTTTGGGAGCAGTAGGTGTCAGCAGCGCTGGCGCACCGAGGGATTGCGAGCTTGCGATGGGAGCGATCATGGATTGGCTCTGGTACAAAATGGTTTGGCTTGACGAGGGAGGGAGGGTTTGAAAAATTTAGGTTGGAAAATTATTATTAAGGACTTAGAGGTTTGGTTGCTAGAATCAATGAGTTAATTAAAGAAAGGAGTTGGGGAATACCATAATTTCTTAAGGTATTTAGGGATGTTTACCTAGAGCCCCAATCATTCCCTTCATCGGAATAGAACACACTAATTTCAATAACAAAGCTTAATTCATTCCAAATCATAAATCACTACAATAGTTTGAGGCCCTTATGTAGACCTTTTTATATTTAAAATTCAATTTGTTGAAATAAATGTGAAAATAAATGCAAATAAAAGCACACTAAATATTATAGTCTCAAATGGAAAAACAATAAATTTCAATTAGAATATAACAAAAATAATCGGAAATCTCCAATTCGCCAATCATGTCAGCTGTCAAATCTGCGCAGACCCATCCTTCCATCCAGATCGATGCCACATGATAAAATATTGGGCGTCAAATGTTGAATTTGCTTGAGCATATTGTGCCCCCACCAGTTCATCTCCCTATCCTCATTGTTCATCTTCTTGTTGCTCAAATGGGCGTCAATGATTGCTTCATGTTCATGTATGCTCTTTCAAGTTGGTCATTAATGGATGTCAATTCAGATGAATCATGCAGCATTATTTATGGTAATTTTGAAGGTTTTCTCTCACCTATCTTCTGTTATTATCTTCTTTTTGTTCAAATCAGCATCAATGTTCGCACCCTGTATGCTCTTTCAACTCGTCAATATTCCCTTGTTTATGTCAATAACAAGTGCAGTAAAATTGACTAAATGTTTTAGAAAATTTTTTATTTAACTCTAAACGCTAAGGCCCTGTTTGGCGTGAGGACTAAAATTGTACTAGTTTAAAGAACAACAATAATAATAAATAAATTTTTTTAATCATTCTACACAAATTCTAATATGAAAAAATATTATTTTACTTCACATACTCAATAATTTTAATAGAAATATCAACTTTATTTGGTATAGGATGTGAAATAAAGTTGATATTTTTATTGAAAATTATTGAGTATGTAAAGTAAAATAATGTCTTTTCATATTAGAATTTGTGTAGAATGATTAAAAAAATTTATTTATTATTATTATTATTGTTTTTTAAACTAGTACCATTTCGGTTCTGATTTTGCTTCTCGCGCCAAACAAGGCCTAAGATTTTATCAGTTATTCTCTTGAGGTACTTCTCATTGACCCATCCCGTTGTTATTTTACTAGTGATTCCTCATCTATAATCTCACGAGTCACGTCTTTTAATAACAGATTGTGAGAACTTAAAATTATTACATCTAGGTAACTTGATCTTCCATCATTATTGATTTGGTGATTATGTCTCAAATCTTATAAAATTAATCTCTACATATTCTCTGTTCTACAAGTTTGTCAATTTCTAATGCCCTCTTCAAGAAACATTATTGGGTTAGGCATCCATCTCCCAATCGCCATTCGTCGCGTGCTTCCGGTGGGCCCCACAGATCACGATGACAAAACAACGCTTCCACGCAGTTCCGTTTGGTCACGCCAGCACATAGCTGGACTAGTCCGTCTGGCCTCATCAGATCGTCTGTTCAGCCACATCAAACCCATCCGATCAGGTCATAATGTTGGCTTGGTCGGACCATCAGTGTTATCGGATCACCTGGCCAGGTTGCGCCGGTGGCCTGACTGAATCGTTCGTTCGGTGGCCTGATCGGACCATCCGCCTGGTGTCGTCAGACTGTCCGGTCAGGCCAACTGTCTGATCCGGCCACAGCGCTGGCGTGACCTTATGGTTCGGTGCGGATGTGCCATTTCGTTGTCATGATTCATGGGGCCTACTGTGTGCATGCGGCAAGCGGCTATTGGGGGACAGATACATGGCGTGGTCAAGCATCCAAATGCAATAGGAATTCCCTCTTCTATTGCTCTAACCTCCCAGATACCTCTGAATTGATAACTGCTATTATAATTTCATCATTTTCAAATAACATTATTCAATTTATATCTTTTTTGAATTTTTGGTGTAAGCAAATGTAAAACTTGCAATTGGTTTCTGTTATATGTTCTACTTTGCTATTCTGTTTGCTATGTTAATCAAAAGGCTTCATACCTACTACTGATGACATCCTTCTCTCTTTGTAGAACTTGAACTCAAATTTGAGTTTATGGAAGCTCGGAACGCTGCCACCCGCCTTGATAGCATTTCGAGGCCACGTGCAGCCGATCGATCCGTCCTGGCACATGCTCGGCTTGGGCTACCAAGAGAAAACCAACTTGGATACCGTGAGAAGTTCTGCAGTCATCCACTACAATGGCCAGTGCAAACCATGGCTCGAAATCGGCTACCGGCATCTTCAGCCATTTTGGACGAAACATGTGAACTACTCGAACGAATTCATACGAAGTTGCCATATCTTGGAGCCCGCGGATTAGATGAAGTGACACAAGGTCGAAGAAGCGAATCGCTCTCTATATGTAGAAGCAGAATCAGATTAGAAAACAGCAGCTTTCACTGTTGAATCAGTGATCAGTTTGCATAGTTTTACAGCGCAAAGAGGTTGATTCTTTGGTGTTGGAATGGGATTCATATAGCTTGCTTGATGGTTGATAATAAGCATGAAAATCATCAGTTCATCTGCTTCAAGTGAAGTTTGCTTCCTATATTATTTTATGAGATAGCTTATAGCTATGCATATAATTTTTCATCTCATATAGAGTTTGATATTTTTTTCTCAATGAAGATCCTTGGGAATTGGGATCCCATTGAATTTTTTTTTTTTTTTTTGATAAAAGATCCCATTGAATTATTATTATTATTTTTTGGGTGAAAGGAAATTTTGTTACATTTTCAAGAATTGAGGGAAAATTTTTGTAAATCTTTGCTATCTGTGGCAGCTTTATCACTTACTGTTAGTTGGGAATTATTTTGATCTAGGCAGAAAAAGTTTAGTGCATTAATTCTCTGTTTGTTTGCTAACAATCATACACCTCATATATATATATATATATAAATTTTAACATTAAATTAATAATATTTATAATTATATTTATTAATATTTTATTTTTAAAATTTTGTGGTGAAACATATTTCATTCAAAAATAACTTTAACTTAGGAAAATGAATAAGTTCTTTCATTTTCAGTTTAATAAAATCAAAAATTGGATTTGTTTAAAATCTTACCAGTGTAATTTACTTGTAATTAAATTGATTGAACTAAAAAAGGTGTTTGGTTTCAAATAATTATCTTGATGTCAATGTTATCGTGTTATGTTATGCTTGTAATTGAAGAGGAGTAGAGAGAGTTCTAAAAAAAGAGAATTACTAGAATAAAGTACAGCTCATAGCAGGTTTTTAAGTTAACAAATAGTGGTGCGAGGACACAGGAACGAAATATTTTATAATCAGAAAAGAGGAGTTTTTTGAGAAGATATAAGTAGTTAATGTGATTCTAAATGATAGACATTTTTTGTACAGCAAAGAACCTAGAGGTAATCACTTAATTGATTTGTATTTGCACATCAAGGTAAGTACTAGCATGGAAGCTCCAAATCTGACCTTGAAGTATACTTAAGTGAGCAATGTATTGAATGCGAAAATTCAAAATTAATATTTTAGAGTGGTGAAAATTATCCTCAATGAAGTATAAAATTTTGGCCAAGATGGACCAAGAATATTTTCAACAATTCCAGTCATTAGTGTTGCATCTGAATCAGCATTTAGTACTGTGGTCATGTCTTAGGAGATTACGGAAGCTCTTCATCGTCCTAAAACTTTAAATGCTATAATTTGTGCTTGGTAGCTAAATTCAAACTGCCATTCGACTGCTTACTGATCCTACTGTAAGAACTACAATCATGTGTGTATACTTTCAGTTTTTTATTGCTTCATTATTATCTAATTTCTAATGCTTCACTTATTTGATTTTTTCAGCTTGGTACACATTGTTGAAGAAGATTTAATTATTAACATTCTTATATGGGTGATCAGTGATATTACATGACAATGAAAGTAGCTACTCTTACAATCCTACTTTTGCAAACTCTAAATATTTCTGCATATTCTATTGGTTTTAACCTTCCTTACTCATTTTGTTTATCTGTCTGAGACTTGCTTGACATGTTTACTGACTTGTTTTTGCTGAAAGCCTGAAACTACA
Organism: Apostasia shenzhenica; assembly: GCA_002786265.1. Lineage (NCBI taxonomy): Eukaryota > Viridiplantae > Streptophyta > Magnoliopsida > Asparagales > Orchidaceae > Apostasia > Apostasia shenzhenica. Next base: position 201,286 of record KZ451908.1, read on the forward strand.
TCACTTTTGCTATATTTTTTATAACACACATATTTCTTTATGATATTTGTAATTGTACTATTTATGTTTTTTATTATTGTTGTGACTTGATATTTATTGTTGTCTTCTTTGTTTCTTGATTTAATTAACTACTACAATGAAATCAAAATTAAAATTCAAAGCCAATGATGAAATATGTATTAAAAGTATTAGTTTTTTATTTCATTTCTGCTCTACGATGAAATTTAATATATTGATATTGAATTTCTAGCTTTTTATAATTTGTAGGCATGTAAGACTACTGCTGAAATTCTGTTTAGTTTTACAAATTATAATTTTAAGCCAGCATACTTATAAACAATGTATTTGATATTCTAGCTCGAATCTTGCTACAGATGTTTTGAGATTTTTGGTGTTTTGCTTAGTGTTATTGCTGGTATGGTCAATGACCTGCTTTAATTAGCATATGTTCTGCTGTGTTTTGCTTATATTTGTTGTTCCGGTTAACTGATGATGGTTGATGTTAAAATTATTAAATCTTTTTTCTTTTTGATACTCTTAAAATTTTAATTCTGAGAGCAATAACTTATATTTTGATTGTTTAATTTCTGAGAGCAATGATTATCACAATTTATATGAACATACATATGATTTTAATAATTTAATTGCTGAGGAAAATATCTTATATATTAAATTACTTAAGTTCTAATTCTCAAGTAACGTATTATCATTGATTTTAATGATTTTTGGTAAGTTTTAATTTCTGAGTTTTGACGATTATCTCACATCTATTTAACATACTAATGTACAGTTTATTTTTGAACAGAATTGGAGTTTAATGAATGATCGGACTTGGGAGCACGTACAATAATCTTGCAGGATTCACTTTTGATTTTTCGTTATGGGATTTTAACATTTAAATCTTAGTTGATATTTTCTGAGATTATTATTAATTTTATTTAGGTATTATTTGTAATTGTTAGATACTATGATGTTTATAATTTATTCATGTAATCAGAGGAAATTCGATCGTGAATTTATTTATTATTATTTGTTCAATTAGATAATTAATGTTACAAAACTTATTTCGCATATTATATATTAATTTTATATGATATTATTTGAATGTGCTTAAATTTGAAAACTAAATATCTAATATATTTTTATGATTATTTTTATTTCATGTTTGTAAAAAATTATATATATATATATATATATATATATATAATTTTTACATATATTTATTTAAAAATTTAATCGGTGTATTTTTAATTAATATTATAAGTATTTTTTGAGCCAGCTCAAAGTGTGATCAGAATGGCTCGATGTCAAGCCCATTCGAGCTGAGCCAGGTTGAAATTGAAAGTATTCGACTAACGATTCGATTTTCGAGCGATCCGATCTCGAACAGGGTACGGCTCGGCTCGAAGTCGGATTGATAACAACCCTTATTTTTGAATAGGCGAATTCTTATAGATCCATCCCGAAGGAACTAAATATGATAATTTAGTTCATCTAGCCTCGAGCAAGAAATCAAAAGAATCATAGAAATAAATCTATAAATAAATTCATAAACATGGGAAATGAAATAAATAAATAAATTTCATATATTTCTACGTATGTAATATAGGAAAAACTCCAAGTAAAAGAAAATATTTATAAGCTAGCCGGTTTTAGTTTAAATAATAAAGTTTTAGATTAATTGTGGCTTCGAATTATTCCTGGGAGCTAAGAAATTTGTTCATCTCTAATTCTTTTCTTCTTCTCCTTTTTCTCCTATTACTTTCATCTTCAAAATCAAAGAAGGGAAAGCACGCCACTGAGAGGGAAGCAAGGACACACCGGCGGCTTCTCTTCTTCTTCTTCTTCCTTTTTCTCCTTTTCATCTTCAAAATCAAAGAAGGGAAAGCACGCACTGTGGAGGGAGCAAGGACGACCGGCTTCTTCTTCTTCTTCTTCTTCTTCCCTTTTTTCTTCTAACTTTCATTCTTCAAAATCAAAGAACTTTCTTCTTCTTTCTTCTTCTTCTTCTTCTTCTCTTCTTCTTTCTTCTTCTTTTGTTTCTTCTCTTCTTCTTCTTCTTTTGTTCTTCTTCTCTTGTTTCTTCTCCTTCTTCTTCTTCTTCTTCTTTTTCTTGTTTCTTCTTCTTCTTCTTCTTCTTCTTCTTCTTTCCTATTACTTTCATCTTCAAAATCAAAGAAGGGAAAGCACACACTGGGAGGGAAAGCAAGGACACCACCGGCGGCTTCTTTTCTTCTTCTTCTTCTCCCTTTTCTCCTATTACTTTCATCTTCCAAAATCAAAAAGGGGAAAGCACGCACTGGAGGGAGAGCAAGGACAGACCGGCTTTCTTCTTCTTCTTTTCTTCTTCCTTTTTCTCCTATTACTTTTCATCTTCCCAAAAATCAAAAACTTCTTCTTCTTCTTCTTCTTCTTCTTCTTCTTCTTCTTCTCTTCTTCTTCTTGTTCTTCTTCTTCTTCTTCTTCTTCTTGTTCTTTCTTTCTTGTTCTTCTCCTTCTTCTTCTTCTTCTTCTTTCTTTGTTCTTCTTCTTCTTCTTCTTCTTCTTCTTCTTTTCTTCCTATTACTTTCATCTTCAAAAATCAAAAGAAGGGAAAGCACACACTGGGAGGGAAAGCAAGGACACACCGGCGGCTTCTTCTTCTTCTTCTCTTCTTCCCTTTTTCTCCTATTACTTTCATGTTCAAAATCAAAGAAGGGAAAGCACGCATGGGAGGGAGAGCAAGGACAGACCGGCTTCTTCTTCTTCTTCTTCTTCTTCCCTTTTTCTCCTATTACTTTCATCTTCAAAATCAAAGAACTTCTTTTATTCTTCTTCTTCTTCTTCTTCTCTTTCTTCTTTTCTCTTGTTGTTTTCTTCTTCTCTCTCTTCTTCTTGTTCTTCTTCTTCTTGTTCTTCTCCTTCTTTTTCTTTTCTTCTTCTTCTTGTTCTTCTTCTTCTTCTTCTTCTTCTTCTTCTTTCCTATTACTTTCATCTTCAAAATCAAAGAAGGGAAAGCACACACTGGAGGAAAGCAAGGACACACCGGCGGCTTCTTCTTCTTCTTCTTCTTCTTCCCTTTTTCTCCTATTACTTTCATCTTCAAAATCAAAGAAGGGAAAGCACGCACTGGAGGGAGAGCAAGGACCAGACCGGCTTCTTTCTCTTTCTTCTTTCTTCCTTTTTCTCCTTTATTACTCATCTTCAAAATCAAAGAACTTTTCTTCTCTTCTCTTCTTCTCTTTCTTTTCTTCTTCTTGTCACTTTCTTCTTCTATTCTTCTTCTTCTTGTCTTCTTCTTCTTGTTCTTCTCCTTCTTCTTCTTCTTCTTCTTCTTCTTGTTCTTCTTCTTCTTCTTCTTCTTCTTCTTCTTCTCCTATTACTTTCATCTTCAAAATCAAAGAAGGGAAAGCACACACTGGAGGGAAAGAAGGACACACCGGCGGCTTCTTCTTCTTCTTCTTCTTCTTCCCTTTTTCTCCTATTACTTTCATCTTCAAAATCAAAGAAGGGAAAGCACGCACTGGGAGGAGAGCAAGGACAGACCGGCTTCTTCTTCTTCTTCTTCTTCTTCCCTTTTTCTTCCTATTACTTTCATCTCAAAATCAAAGAACTTCTCTTCTTCTTCTTCTTCTTCTTCTTCTTCTTCTCTTGTTCTTTTCTCTTCTTCTTCTTCTTCTTGTTCTTCTTCTTCTTGTTCTTCTCCTCTTCTCTTCTTCTTCTTCTTCTTCTTGTTCTTCTTTCTTCTTCTTCTTCTCTTCTTCTTCTCTATTACTTTTATCTTCAAAATCAAAGAAGGGAAAGCACACACTGGGGGGAAAGCAAGGACACACCGGCGGCTTCTTCTTCTTCTTCTTCTTCTTCCCTTTTTCTCCTATTACTTTCATCTTCAAAATCAAAGAAGGGAAAGCACGCAATGGGAGGAGAGCAAGGACAGACGGCTTCTTCTTCTTCTTCTTCTTCTTCCCTTTTTCTCCTATTACTTTCATCTTCAAAATCAAGAACTTCTTCTTCTTCTTCTTCTTCTTCTTCTTCTCTCTTCTTCTTTTCTCTTCTTCTTCTTCTTTCTTCTTGTTCTTCTTCTTCTTGTCTTCTCCTTCTTCTCTTCTTCTTCTTCTTCTTGTTCTTTTTCTTCTTCTCTTCTTCTTCTTCTTCTCCTATTACTTTCATCTTCAAAATCAAAAGAAGGGAAAGCACACACTGGGAGGAAGCAAGGACACACCGGCGGTTCTTCTTCTTTCTTCTTCTTCTTCCCTTTTTCTCCTATTACTTTCATCTTCAAAAATCAAAGAAGGGAAAGCACGCACGGGAGGGAAGCAAGGACAGACCGGCTTTCTTCTTCTTCTTCTTCTTCTTCCCTTTTTCTCCTATTACTTTCATCTTCAAAATCAAAGGAACTTCTTCTTTCTTCTTCTTCTTCTTCTTCTTCTTCTTTCTTGTTCTTCTTCTTCTTCTTCTTCTTCTTGTTCTTCTTCTTCTTGTTCTTCTCCTTCTTCTTCTTCTTCTTCTTCTTCTTGTTCTTCTTCTTCTTCTTCTCTTCTTCTTTCTTCTCCTATTACTTTCATCTTCAAAATCAAAGAAGGGAAAGCACACACTGGAGGGAAAGCAAGGACACACCGGCGGTTTTCTTCTTCTTCTTCTTCTTCCCTTTTTCTCCTATTACTTTCATCTTCAAAATCAAAGAAGGGAAAGCACGCACTGGGAGGGAGAGCAAGGACAGACCGGTTCTCTTTCTTCTTCTTCTTCTCCCTTTTTCTCCTATTACTTTCATCTTCAAAATCAAAGAACTTCTTCTTCTTCTTCTTCTTCTTCTTCTTCTTCTTCTTCTTGTTCTTCTTCTCTTGTTCTTCTTCTTGTTCTTCTTCTCTTGTTCTTCTCCTTCTTCTTCTTTTCTTCTTCTTCTTGTTCTCTTTTTCTTCTTCTTCTTCTTCTTCTTCTCCTATTTACTTTCATCTTCAAAATCAAAGAAGGGAAGCACACACTGGGAGGGAAAGCAAGGACACACCGGCGGCTTCTTCTTCTTCTTCTTCTTCTTCCCTTTTTCTTCCTAATACTTTTCATCTTCAAAATCAAAGAAGGGAAAGCACGCACTGGGAGGGAGGAGCAAGGACAGACGGCTTCTTCTTTTCTTCTTTCTTCTTCCCTTTTTCTCCTATTACTTTCATCTTCAAAAATCAAAGAACTTCTTCTTTCTTCTTCCTTTCTTTCTTCTTCTTCTTCTTCTTCTTGTTCTTCTTCTTTCTTCTTCTTCTTCTTGTTCTTCTTCTTCTTGTTCTTCTCCTTTCTTCTTCTTCTTCTTCTTCTTCTGTTTTCTTTCTTCTTCTTCTTCTTCTTCTTTTCTCCTATTACTTTCATCTTCAAAATCACAAGAAGGGAAAGCACACACTGGGAGGGAAAGCAAGGACACACCGGCGGCTTCTTCTTCTTCTTCTTCTTCTTCCCTTTCTCCTATTAACTTCATCTTCAAAATCAAAGAAGGGGAAGCACGCACTTGGGAGGGAGAGCAAGGACAGACCGGCTTCTTCTTTCTTCTTCTTTCTTCCCTTTTTCTCTATTACTTTCATCTTCAAAATCAAAGACTTCTTTCTTCTTCTTCTTCTTTCTTCTTTCTTCTTTTCTTGTTCTTCTTCTTCTTCTTCTTTTTCCTTGTTCTTCTTCTTCTTGTTCTTCTTCCTTCTTCTTTCTTCTTCTTCTTCTTGTTTCTTCTTCTTCTTCTTCTTTCTTTTCTTCTTCTCCTATTACTTTCATCTTCAAAAATCAAAGAAGGGGAAAGCACACACTGGGAGGGAAGCAAGGACACACCGGCGGCTTCTTCTTCTTTCTTCTTCTTCTTCCCTTTTCTCCTATTACTTTCATCTTCAAAATCAAGAAGGGAAAAGCACGCACTGGGGAGGAGAGCAAGGACAGACCGGCTCTTCTTTTCTTCTTTTCTTCTTCCCTTTTTCTCCTATTACTTTCATCTTCAAAATCAAAGAAACTTCTTCTTCTTCTTCTTCTTCTTCTTCTTCTTCTTCTTCTTGTTCTTCTTCTTCTTCTTCTTCTTCTTTCTTGTTCTTCTTCTTCTTGTTCTTCTCCTTCTTCTTCTTCTTCTTCTTTTCTTGTTCTTCTTTTCTTCTTCTTCTTCTTCTTCTTCTCCTAATTACTTTCATCTTCAAAATCAAAGAAGGGAAAGCACACACTGGGAGGGAAAGCAAGGACACACCGGCGGCTTCTTCTTTCTTCTTCTTCTCTCCCTTTTTCTCTAATTATTTCCATCTTCAAAATCAGAAGAAGGGAAAGCACGCACATGGAGGCGAGAGCAAGGACAGACGGCTTCTTCTTCTTCTCTTCTTTCTTCCTCTTTTTCTCCTATTACTTCATCTTCAAAATCAAAGAACTTCTTCTTCTTCTTCTTCTTCTTCTTTCTTCTTCTCTCTTCCTGTTCTCTTCTTCTTCTCTCTTCTTCTTGTTCTTCTTCTTCTTGTTCTTCTCCTTATCTTCTTCTTTCTTCTTTCTTCTTCTGTTCTTCTATCTTTTCTTCTTCTTCTTCTTCTTCTTCTCCTAATTACTTTTTTTCCATTTTTTCTTTTCCAAAAAAAAAAAAAATTTCCCCAAAAAAAAAAAAAGGGGAAAGGAAAGCACACACTGGGGAGGGAAAGCAAGGACAACACCGGCGGCTTATCTTCCTTTCTTCTTCTTCTTTTCTTTTTCTCCTATTTACTTTCAGTCTTTCAAAATCAAAGATTAGGAAGCACGCACTGGGAGGAGAGCAAGACAGGCCGGCTTCTTCTTCTTTCTTCTTCTTTCTTCCCTTTTCTCAACTATTACTTTCATCTCAAAACAAAGAACTTCTTCTCTTCTCTTCTTCTATTTTTTCTTCTTTCTTCTTTGTTCTTCTTCTTTTCTTCTTCTTCTTTCTTGTTCTTTTTTCTTCTTCTTGTTCTTTCTCCTTCTTCTTTTTTTTCTTCTTCTTGTTCTTCTCTTCTTTCTTCTTCTTTCTTCTTCTTCTTCTATTACTTTTCATCTTCAAAATAAAGAAGGGAAAGCACACACGGAGAGGAAGCAAGGACACACCGCGGCTTCTTCTTCTTCTTCTTCTTCTTCACTTTTTTCTCCTATTACTTTCATCTTCAAAATCAAAGAAGGGGAAAGCACGCACGGC
>KZ451908.1:213252-296484 GCA_002786265.1 Apostasia shenzhenica
CATAAATCTGGAAAAGATTTGGAAACTCACCATATTTGGAGCTTTGATTTATTTTTATTATAATTAGAATTAGTTCCATATTTGCTTTTATTTATTTGGTATGTTATTTCCTGCATTTAGTATTGCATTTTCAAATTTCACATGGATCTCTCTATATAAAGAGGTCGCCTTGTATTGTAAAAAAAGAGAGTATTGTATGAATGAAATTGTGTTTGAGTTTTTCTCATAGCCTAGATCCAGGTTAAGGGGATCGATATTCCGGTGAAGGAAAGGGTAGGTTAGCCTTTGGGAGAAATCCTCAAAGTAGCCTATTATCTATTTTTCAGAAAATAAAAAAAAAAAATAATTTCCTTTTCCCTCCCTCTGTGAAATCGCCGAGCTCCAGCCTGCCCGCACGCGATGCCCTCGCGCCATCCGGCTCCGCATGCGGCGGCCGGCCCGCGGCGCGCAGCCTGAGCGCCCGTCCCGCGCGCCGCCGCCTGCGCGGGCACCTGCGTGCGCGCTCCTCGTCCCCGCGCTCGCCTCGGCCCGCGCGCGCCTTGGCCGCACCGCCCAGCGCCAGCTCGCAGCTCACCCGCCCGCAGCTCCGCGCCAGCCCACCCGCCCCGCAGCTCGCAGCCCGCTCCCCCGCCGATAGCCCGCGGGCCCGCGTGCTCTGCCGGCGCCCGCTCGCCTCCGTCCGCGTGCCCGCCTGCCGGCGCGCCACCCGCGCGCGCCGCCCGCGCGCCTCTTGCGCCTGCTCGAATGTCCGTCGCCGGCGCGCTCTGTACTCGATCAGTGGCTCGTCTCCGATTCAACTTGTTGGTAACTTTTTTCCGAACTCAATTAATCTGATTATTCGATTTTTAAACAAATTATTTGCTTGACTTGAATTATTTATTTGGCCTCTAATTGTGTACCCGATATCTCCTTGTGTTGTCAATTACTGTTGAATTTAAAACTGAGACGTCTGTCCTAAATTCCTTAACCGTGAATCTGATTATTGAAATTTAAATTGACGCCTTAATCGAAATTGATAAATTCTTATTTATCATACGAATCCAATTTAATTTTTAATTTTAAAATATCTTAATTTACGGGATTTCAAAAATCTTATTTATTGATATAATTTATTTAGAAAAATATTTTCTTCTTAATTAAAATAACTTGCCAATTAATTTTGCTAAATATAAAATATCATTGGTTTCATTGTTCCGTCCCGCATCAACTTGTAATCGCTTATATAAGGGCAAGAACTTGTACTGTTTTTCTTAATCCTGGAATAAAAGTCAACATCATATCTTCAAGATATTCAGTTGATGTTCAGGTTTACCTCGAGAGGAAATTCCGTGACCAGCGGGATGGAGTCGAAGCGACCGAAGCTGATGATGCCGAGCAGCAACGAACCGAGGCGATGCAGGTTACGGGAGGGGTCAGAGCGGCGATCAGAGAATGCAAGGCGTGGCGCGTTAATCAAATATGGAATTCTCTAATAGCTTTAATTAATTTGAATTTGAATTTTGATTCGGCACATGATGTCATCCCCCTCTTCCTTATTTCCTCCTACTACAACTCCACTGCCACCGCCCCTAACTCCAACTCTTCCCATATAATCAATTTGTTTTAAGGCCGCCTTAGTCGATAGCCATTGACCTCCTCACCACATAGCTATCAATGTTCGAGATCAACCTCCTTTGTATCTCTCCACTCTTTTATCTCGATCATGTAGTAGCATTTCATGTCAAGTTGGACTCCTGCAACCGACATCTTGCAAAGGAGGACAACAACCTCCTTTCCCGATGCTCAATCCAATGTCCACGACGACAATGAGCACCGTCTTTCCCTTGATGTCATTGCCATCATCCAATTTGACACCACCTGCGAAGGTGGTTGAACCTTGGGTTACCACTATCCCCATCTCCAACCTCTTCAAGATCCACTGCAATCCTTGATAAAAAAATCCCTGATGCTTATTCCAATTCTTTCCCACCACTGTTGATGGCCACACAATACACATCCGACCGTGCCACTCTGCTAGTCTTCGAATCCATCATCCCTATCGATACTTTTGCAACATCTAACACCAATCCGATGGCCTCTCCACTGTCAATGACCCTTTTGTCGTCAATGATGTTGGACGGGCATCTCCTTTTTTGCTCTTCGGCAATGTCACATTGGCCTTCTATTCTTTCTTCCTAGCCAAAGTGGATGTCATCAGCACTGTCGTTCATCGCTTACTTCATTAACATCCTTTCTAGCAACCTCATTTCCCTCTTCGACTTTCATCACAGTTCTCCCACCAACATATATATTTCCAACAGCAGTGGAGGATGTGCCAGCTCTGCCATTCTATGGAGCATCTCTGCTTTTGTGGTAAACTCCTTGTAATTTATATCCTTGTGTTTCTTTTGTTAACCATCTTCTTGAGCAATGAAGAGAAAGCTCTCACCTTCTTTGGATGCTCCACTTCCCCGACCACCTTTAAGACCACCTCCAATGTGGCTGACACATGACCTCCATGCCCTTATTCCAGGCATCATCATTGGCTTTGTTTTTATCTTTTTTACCATCGTAGTCCAATCCTACCTTGCCCTCTTCATCGACATCCATTCCAGCTACATCCACAATCTCAACATGATGATCCTCCAAAAGAACACATCCGGTTACTTTGTCAATATGCAGTTATCTTTATACCCTCTGTGGTACTCTCTAAAGGTGAAGTTTACTAGGTTACTCGTATATCTACGTTAAGCCTTTTGCCTGTCATAACTTAAACCATCTGCTAGTAAAAAGATTCCATACAATTGTGATTCTGCAGTGCTCTTGCTAGATTTGCTACTGTGTTGCACCTATTGAAGTTTAGTGTTGAAATATTTCTTCAACAGTAAATGATGGAGCCTTGATCCAGTTTCTTATTGGTTGTTAAAAAGTTTCTTGCTATGAATCTACTGGTTGCCTTTTGTTAAATTCAAATTCAGCCATACCTACAGATTTTGCGATTTGAATTAAAGAGAGCAGTGTTAAATTTCAGCTCTACTGCTGTTAAGAGTTATGCTAAGAAATACCTTCTTTATATATGGTTGAGTAAAGCTGTTTCTACATTAGAAGGGCAACCTAAAATATTCTTTTATCCATTCTCTACTTGTTGCCTGAGCATGAAAGGTTGTAGATCAAGTATATTCACATAGAGGAATAAAAGGAAACGCAGGCTCAATTATATGTGTTAGCGTTGGAGTTACTGGTTAGTTCTGTTAGAAGGCATAATAGGCCAATAACACTATCCCATGCCAATGCCAAGCTTAACCGAATAAATCATCTACGTGAGATAGCTTAATTGGGTTTCAATTTTGAGGCATCTTATCAACAGGTTTTCAGGGGGTGCTCTTCAATCTTCCAAGTTCTCTCCTGATGCATTCCTAAAAGCTTGTTCACTAACAAGCATTGGCATGTTATTGGAAAAATGGATAGATTGGTGCAGTTTATCGCAAGAACAGGACTATTAGACCTCTTAGATATGTTGTTTAGCTTCTGGAGGTAGGTGGAAAGATGCTATACGCATTTCTTACCAGGTAAGGTGTGAGTAATAGTGCTGCTCAGTTTCCCAGAGATGCTGAACTAGAATCTTTTGTTGAAAAAGTCCCTAGCTTAAAAACCAGCTACTGGCCGGATTAGGTAGGAAACTCTGCAGGACCTGATTCTAGTGTACCTCCATTTATCAAAACTGAGCAAGGACAAGACCTAAAAACAAAGCCTTTGCACAGTACATTTGTCTTTGATCCAATTAATGACAAAGAGGCCAACTCTCATTTGGTCCAAGCTGCCTTGAAAAACCTTCGTTAAACAAGAGAGTATCTTCTTGAATAAGTCATAGCATATCCTCATCAAAGCTTGTTGCCAAACTACTGACCTTAATCACTATCTCAAACAAAGCTTCACAGAAAATGGCATGATTGAAGAATTCAAGTCACATTTCCAACATATGGGTTCTCAATTGCAAATCCTAAGTATAAATTGCTACTTATCATCATTCACCTGATATTAAAACGAGTGGAGTAGATTTAAATAAAGCTTGAAAAAAGCCTCATAGGGAAATCATCCAAAACTATGAGCACATTGTAGGCATTAGCAACAATAGTTCCACTAATATGCGTCCATGATCAAATTATGTGTCAATACATTAATTTATTGCAACAGACAGGCTTGAAAAGGTATCTATAGTGAGTGTCTTAATAGTGAATTATCAACAATTATAAATGATAAGGTAACCACGGGCGAAATTGAATTTGGCATAACGCTTCATCCTTTCAAACAAAAAACTATGGATAACATCATGATACTTCCCAACTTAAGATAGCTCTAAATGAACGAATGGATTGGTACGAGTGAATAGATGAAATTGATTAACATGGAAGAATCTGCCCATAAGAGAAAAGGTTAATATTTTCACCTGAACATCTCGGTATATCCCAAACAGCAATTGATGTGGGTGTGCATTTGGGATCACATAATGCCCGGTTATCTTCATGGTTGACATTCATTGAAAGCATCCAAGAACCCATAGTGACGTCCTCATTGTCAAACATTCTCAGACTGGTAAATTTAAATAAAAGGGAGGAAATCAAAGTCAATTAGAAGGAACTCATGAGATTACTTAGTCAATGGCTAAATGGACATGATACCCTTCAATTGATAAATAGGAGATTGTAGAAAAAAGTAGGCCTGCTGAAATCATAGAACAAGTGCAATTGCCACAACAAAAGCTTATTTAGACAACAAAAGCTTATTTAGACAACAAAAGAAGCAGAAGAAAGAGGGTCCACATTCATCTGTTATAAATGAACTTGATGTGCACGTGTACTGCTCATCATGATAAGGCAACTTGATATAAATGTAACAACACAAATTTTTAACCCGTATTTCCTCTTTCAAAAGAAACTTTTAGAAATGCATTAAGGGAATGCTCAGTTCAATGTTATTGTGATGTTATGTTATTTGGAGAAATTGATAATTTGGTTTGATGATATGTTTAGGTAAAGTTGTAATACAATAGAAGATTGTTATTCTAAAATAACATCTAAATTTCACATAAAATTAAGCGACATCAAGTTGGAAGGAGGTGGAGTTGGATTGACTTTTTATTGTCATCATTTAATATAATAACATTAAATTAAACAAACAATAATTTAGAGATAGAAAAACATTAAATCTTATTACCCTAAATTACTTTAATACTAGAAACTAAACTCTAAATCCTGAATTTCAATTCTAAAATATTTTAGATAATATGAACAACTAGATAGCCCACCTAAAAATAAAATATCCACTACATTTAAGGAGACTAACACAACACACTATATCCCAAACATTTCAGATGGAATAGTGATTTAGCAATAGTGGCATATATTTGATAAACTAGATTCAAGTGGGCTTCGTATCTAAAAAATTCATGTCAACAATCCAGTAGCAAGGAATCATGCTGGCATACATTCATAGGGAAATTAAAAAAATGTGGTTCATCACTTAATATAAATAGACAAACCAACCTGTCAGTTCTCAATTTGGCAAGTGACGCTACCACTTCAAATGACAAAGCATATATTGGGCCATATGCATGAAGAAAGTATTCATTTCCCATAAGATGTCCAGAGCTTTCATACCTAAAACAATCACAGATTATCCATAAACAAGTATAGTGATTGTTCAATAGACAAAGTACTTGGAAGTTTACATGTGGGAAGATCATGCCATCTACCATTTCATCTTTGGATTAGTAACTACTGGACCCTTTTTCATACAACCAATATAAGTGAGGCGTTGTGCACGATCCTTGGCAAGAAGAGTTGCCAGCCGATCTGGTATATGACAACTAGGAGAATCACATTGCTACAGCATACAATTAATCAATGCTACCTTACCTGGTCGAAGATAAATATCGTCATCTGCCTTGACATAAAATTCTGCATCAAAAAGATCGAATGCCGCTTTGAAAAATGCCAACCTAAAGGGAAAATTTACAACTTATGATATATGAAAAATATATATATATCAAAGAAGCAGATCCTTCACGCTTACGTCTTATAAGGCAGCTTTGCATACTCTTCCTCAACATCTATAAAAATAAAATCATGAAACTTCCCCTCTTCTTTCTTAAGATCAGCCATCTTCTTTGCATCATTTATTCGTCCAATAACAAATCTGAAAGCTAATCCAGAAGACTGTTCTATGCTGCAGAAAAATGGTGAACTAATGTGAAATGCAGATGATAACTACGGTTGAAAAAGATACAAATCAATTTGAGAAAGAAGTTATTAAAAAAATGTTACAAACAAGCGGCTGCAACATTTATCCAATTGATGTATCCATCAAAAGCGACAACCACTATGCAAAACAAAGCAAAAAGGCATCAAATAGTAGTTCATCAATATTTCCAGCCACTAATTTTACAGAGACCGCAAATAAGACAAGATACCAAATGCATTCATGATCATAAGGAAAGTAATAGAAACAGCACAAAGAATCAGAAGCCCTAGATCTCACCTCATCAAACCCTCAGGATCCGCCGGAAACCATGTGCTCCGGAGCGCCTCCCGTCGATCGGGAGACGAGAATCCAGTCTGCACCCCAACTAAGCCGAGGATCTTCGGCCTCGCGGCCAAACCTCCCTCACCGAGGGCCTTGGACCTGTAAGTCCTGAGCGAATCCTCCGTGCGGCCACATCGGACGACCGTGACAATCCTTGACGGCCTCCAGAGATTCGCAGCAGTGAATGCAATTCCGGCGAGACCGACGGAGAGGAAGAGAACCGAAACGACCAGGACCGCGTAGATTCGGCGCGATAGTGAGTTCGGCGGCGGCGCGGCCGAGAAGGCCCGGGGCTTCTTTTCCTTCCAGTACAGCAGAGATGAGTGGGAAGAAGCGCCGGCGGCGGCGAAGGAGGATAGAATGCCAGGGGCTGGCGGCATTGCCGTGATCTCGGGGCTGCCGGCCTAGATTTCCTCTGCCTTTTGGCCCTCTGGAGTCCATGAGAAAGAAAAGTGACGTCTAGAGCTGGGCAAATTACATTTTAGTTCTATTGTTTTCACCATATTTTTAACAGGTAAGGCTAAAACATTGTAATTTTAAACTGAGTTTAAAGCCAAAAATCAAATATTACCTTGAATTTTTATTGTGTTTGCACATCTTCATTAACTTTTACTTTGAAAAAAGTGAAGTAAAACCTAAACATCCCAACATTTAATCTGAATTAGATTGTGTGCATTCGATTCACAAAAGATATCGATAGTAGAAATAATTTTATTTTCTACTACATTACACAAGAGTTTTCAATATGTATTTTAATATTTCTAGTACTGTTGTCCATTTATTCACCATTCTGTTCTTTTTTGTTGCCATCTTCTTCTTGGCATGGAGATCAAGTCATTAATAATAAAGTCGTAAATTTTAATGTCATTTATTCTCGATTCTCTTCTTTTTCATTTTCATCTTTTTTTTAGTATGAAAGTGGTGTCGTTGACAATAAAGGTGTGAATCGCCTGCTCGGTGGCACTACATAAATGCATGAAGAAATTGCTCCAAGCTACTACAGGTTGCAACAGCGAAGACGGCCCATTGGCACGAGTGACAGTGTCAGAGGAGCATGGCTTCGTTACTTGCTAGAGTTGGAGAAGGTGAAAGATGGAAAATTTTAATGAAATATTCTTTGATTTGTATAATATTTCAATCCCAATTAGTCCAATAATAAAGCAAATTATTTCCTAAATCTTTTCTCTGTGCTCCATAATATTATGGATTTAGTTCTCTATGCACTGTTGTAAATCTTCTTATAAATTCTGATTAAATCATTTAATATTTTGAATATTTGAAATCAAAGTTTTAAAACTCGATTTCAGTTTTAGTTTTGCTCGCAAATTAGAAGTACTAATTTTAAAAGTTTCAATAGTTTTAATGATTTCGATTTTGATAATTTTGTGCGTGCTACAATCTTTAATTTTTTCAACGAAAAAATTTAAACTTTAGAAATATTTGTCATAAAAAGTAAAAATTTTCATAAAAACAAAATCGGTGAAATTCATATCAATCTTTTTTTATAAGAGTTTCGGATTAATTTTAGCCAAAACTGAAACAAAAATAATAAAATTGATTGGGTTCAGCAAAACTTAGGTCCTATTTAGTGTAAGAATCAAAATCAAGACTAAAATGGTACTTGTTTAAATAATAATTATTATAATAAATAAATTTTAATATAAAAATATTATTTTATTTCACATATTCAATATTTTTAATAAAATTATCAACTTTATTTTACATCTTAAACTAAAATATCGATTCTCGCCCCCAAACAGGGCTTTAAACGTGAGTTGAATTAAAACTTAATACCTAAATAAAATTTGCCTACTTAAATTTGGTCCAAACGAATTTTATGGTTGACAAGTCTAGCTCCACCGAGTTACTGTGAGCTAACTCACTCAACTTTTTCTAAAAAACAATTTAGAAAAATTTTAAATCAATTTTATAGATTGTAATATACAACAGTTTCCGAAGAATAATATATATTATATTAATTATATGAATGGGTAATTCGTAAAAATCTCAAAAATCAAAACTAATTGAAATTTTTAATATTACACTATTTGCATATGAGATTTCTAATTAAATTCAAAATTATTTAGGAGAACTATAAAATATTTTTTTATGCAAAATAGCTGAACACTGTGCACTTAAATTGATAATTTTATTTGGGATAATTACACTCAGGTCCCTAAGTTTAAGGGTTATTAATAATAACTTATTATCACACAGGTCAATGATTTTAAAATCATAACATTAGGTCCCTACATTTTCAAAAAATAGTTGAGTTCTTTTTTTATTTTTTTATTATTACATAATTATTAAAATTATCATTATACTCTTACCCTCCCTCCCACCGGTGGCCTCGCACGGCCGCATGACCCCGCCGGGGCAGGGTCGCGCGGCCTTTGTGCGTGATGCAACCGGCGACCGCTGCGCGCAGCGGCCATGCGACGCAGCCGACGACCCGACGGCCTCGCGCGGCGCGCCCAGGGGCCTCGTGCGGCGCGCAGCGGTTTAAGGGAGGGAGGGTAAGGGTCACCACGCCACCCTGCTCCGCCGCCGGCGGCCCTGCAGGCCGCATGACCCCTTGGCGCGCGCTGCGTCGCGAGGCCGCTGGGCCGCCCAACGTCGCGCGCAGCGGCCTCGCGATGCAGCAGGAATGAGTCAGCAAAATTTAAACTGAACAATTCGCCGTCGAAGAACAAAATGGTGATTTTTCCATTCAGCTGGTCAGCCAAAAAGATTTGTCAATCCAGGAGTTTGGGAGTTTCACTGCCACATCGAGCCACATTTGCACATGGGCATGGGCATTATTCTAGCTGAAGGACTTAAACATATAAGTAAGATACCCAATCAAGCAATGACTTGCGGTATGGCAGGGAAGATGCTCAAGAGTACCATCTTGAATTAAGGAAAACTAAATTTTTATACAAGGGCAACGCTGTAGCAGTGTACTGTAAAAGGATACAGCATGACAAAAAAAATTCAGTTTTGGGGGGGGAAGAAGTATGATTTCAGGAAACAGAACTTATCTCATGTAAAAGTTCTAATGACAGCATAAATTTATGAGAACACCAATTCATTTTTTTCTTATTCATATATCTTAGTTGAATGGCAATTCTATAGTTTATGATGACAGACCCTACGGAGAGCCATATATTTAATTCTCAAAAAAAAACAGCCAGCGTAAACCAAGAGAGATTTAATATACATACCTCTTCTCAATTGATGTGAGTAGGACTAAGAAGCCATTCTCACATGCGTTAATTGCAAGCGTAAAACAGTGGAAGATTGTGGTGTGCTGAAAAACTTCGACAAATTCAACGATCAGTCAGCCGTACATGAGGATCTCATCCAACGCTTCACATAGCTGGTACTTAAATGTATTAATACAAGACCTGAAATCTTAATGCTCGTCCTTCTCCTTTAATAATGATACCTTAGTTGCCAACCCATTAACGAAATCATCAAATTCTTCACAGCCATCAAAAACTTCTCGACCTTGCTGCTTCCACATTGTCAATCTCTTAACAAGATCCAGCAGATCAACACTGCCTCTGTGTTCACCTAAATTTGGGACATAAATATTAAGAAACTCTTTCACACATCTAAGCAAATATCCACAAATTTTTCCTTTTAAAAGGCAGATATAATCAAGTCTGGTATTTTCACAATCAAATAACATTGCGGACATATCCTCAATAATATCTGAAAATGAGAATACAAGGCGAGTTCCATCAAGTCCCCACTTTCTTCCCTCAGTTCCAGATGGCGAAGAGAAGTCACGCTCATGATGCTCATCAGCATCTGTGTGAACATCACTAAAATGTGATATGTCACCCGTAGTAGCATAGTAAAGTAACAGCTCACACTCCTTGTCTTTCAGGAAATTTGGGCAAGAAATCAATATACCCAGGGGTATTTGCGTAAATAACTTACTACGCCTACTCATCAGTTCTGTTTCAGCAAATGAATAAGAAGATTCATGGCTAAGGAAAGATTTCATCTTCGACTGTGCAACGAAACCATCAAATTTTCTAAGCCACCTTGCAAGTGAAGAAAAACTATTTTTGGTTGCAACTAACTTGAACTTATCATTACAGGCCTTCTGTATTCTGAGTTTCTTATTACAGCTAACTGCACCTTTCTTATGCGTGCCTATAGAGGAGCATTTTTCATGGCTGGATGTTTGCGTACTACTCACTGTGCTCCAAGACCTTGATGTTTTGTGAAAATGTTCAGCAAGTCTATCAAGATTTCCTTTACTACATGGACTCATTACCCATGAAAGACATAGGATAGCAGCCTCAACAAGCTCATATTGGTTCACTGATTCAACATCAATTTTGGCAGCAATATCATTAGAAAAATAGGTATTCCAATCTTTATCAAAAAATAATAAGGCCGATGCAAAATAAAACCAGGTAGGAAAGTTCATCAGCATTGCCCTGCAACATTACAATTCATATCATCAAGATTTACCATCATGCATAATAAGTAGAAAAAGAGATGAGGTACAAGGATAAGGTTCATATACCAGGTGGAATTCTCACCAATCACATCCAATATTGCTTCATGCCCCAATGTAGCATGTGAAGAATGGCATTTGTTCGGATGAAAAATTGGTTCCATGATCTGGGCGACTGCTATTTTAATATGATGAATCATAGCCAGAAAGCTTTTACATGTGATATATCCATTCAATACACCCAGTAATTGGTGACATTGAGAAGGAAAATAGGCATGGGAATGGGAATACTTGAGACCTAATTCCATTGACACACCCCAACTCATTGGCCTTGAAATCATGTCCAACAATGACGACACAGCTACAATCTGGAATTCCATTATAAATGGAAAACCCCTGCTTAAAAGAACAAAAGAAGTTTATATGCACAGCAAAGTAACTCAAGAAGAGAAATCTTGTTCACAGGAGACATCAGCATTCATCATTTTAAACCATAAAAAATATAAAAAATTGAGTTTCAAAAGTGGAAACTAGAAAGTGATTAGCATTAGATAAGCTTCACAACTGTTAATGTTGTGCAGGCAAACTGATCTAATGAATGCCCAATAAGACCCCAACTTATGAGGTGCTAAAAAAAGGACACCCTTGTGACAGCTCCCATTTTGGCGAGGGGGAAAAGGTAGTTTAATGTACACAACCTTTCAATCAAAAAGTAACAATCTTTACCATTGCCCAAAGGCACCCCTACAACTTATCGGGTGAATAGTTCCCGAATAGCACTTTCAAGAATAATTCCCTAGCAGGCAATATCAGAGTTGATGGTTCGACAAGGATCAAATGGTTTATGCGGGTCATGCTTCTATGGGTCTTCATAATCTTTGACTATGGTTAAACAAAAAACCCAAGAGTGGCAAAGGTTAGAAAAACTCTGGATGTGAATGCAATTGATGGGTTAAAATGGTCCACTGAAAGGAGCAAGACTAAAGTGAATAAATTCTCATATAAAAGAAAGATTATTATGAGTGCAAGTGAGCAAATGGTCCCCTACTGATAGTTGAACAAGTTATAGTGTTGATACAAGTGATGACCCCATTACATATTGGCAGATTTTGTTTGAACAAACAAAAGAAACCTCATTTCCTACATGAGAACAATAGTTCTACAAGCAACTGTAAACGGAAATGCTTTAGCAATACTATTAAGTGCAGTTGAAGTCTCGTTGATGGACAATTGGGATAATTACTATCAAACATGGCTTAATAATGTTAACTGCACAGTGAAGTTGTATCATTTCTGCAATCTTTAACTATGACAAGAATCATGGGCTATAGTGGCAAGCAACAACGAACGATCGTTGGTGTCTAGTATAGCTGTAAAAATAACTTAGATCTCGAAGTTTGTTAGAAACCTTCCCAAATTTGGGCTTAACTAAAACAATTTCAAGTCAAGCTTCAAACCACAACTTGAGCTCGAATGTCATTTCGAGTCGAGTTCAAGTCAAAATTGGCTTCATCGACATAAACTCGAATCGACTTGAAAAAAATTTGGCAAATATGTAAATATGTATATACATTTTTTATATTTTAGACATTATATATATATTACAAAATATGCAAATATAATTCATTTCAAGCTAGCTCAAAATGGATTTTGAGCTAACTCGAACTTGAATAATTTCGAGTTGAGCGAATCATTTCGAGTTTGGGCCAAGTTCAAGCTAAGTTAAACACAAAAATTTCAAGTTCAAGCTAGCACCAACTTGCTCAAACTCAACTCATTTACAACCCTAGTGGCAAGAGACAATGAGCCACAATGGCGATACATTGGAAGAAAGGCTATTGAGCAGGTAAGGTAATAATCTATAATAATAAACATTGAGAGATATACGAGGCAATAAAGAGTAAATTGCTCACGTCTCTGAGGTCCAATGGTCAATGCACTCTATCCCATTTTTAAAGCATTGCACTTATTATGGCACTAGAGTACCTAGACAATGTTGATCGGACCAAGTTGGGGTTGACTCGACTTCGTTGACGCACTTTGGGCTAGATTTAACACATGCTCACAAAATGATCATAACTTTTCTATAGGCATCTATTTTCAGTGTTCAACCACAATCCAAAAGGTTCTCCTAGAGTTGGATGTGTTGACACTCAACCGCTTGAATTCAGGCTCCATTTTTAGTCCGTTAAAGGTATTTTTAGTAATTTCTTTCAAATTTCAAGCTACCAATTGGGCATGATTATGGCTCTTTATAGGTTGAATCTTATGTATTTCTATTTTACGTCAATTTTCAGAGAATTCTAATAAAATCCCTATAGATGATTGTAATGACAACTTTTGAATAAAATTTCATGTGAAGTTTATTCCATGTTCTTTGTGTTTGTTGTATGCATCTTTCCCTCTCGAAGAAGGCAAATTACAACAAAGGCTATGTCAGTTGATATCAGAGCAAGTTTTTCAATCCCACGAGAGCGCTTCCTAATCAATCATGATTGATAGTCGTAACAAAAAGGCAGTGAGCAATGATATCACTGGAGGACCCCAAAAGGAGAGCAATTTGCATGATGTCAAGATCGAAAAGTTGAGACGACAACTAGCAGAGTGGTTGTGTGTCTAGAGAAGCAATATGTAGATCCACTACTGCAATGAAGTCAGAAGACAATGATCTGATTTCAAAAATCCATTCTATGGGCGAGGTGTTAACTATGGGTAGATCAATCATGTTTGCTGGGTAGACACGATGAAGGTGGAATTCCTAGAATTCCATGGGACCCTTCAAGCGAAAGAGTTTCTCAATCGGTTGAACATCGTCAAGCATATTGCCGAAGACAAAGATGTACCGAAAGACAAGAAAGTAAAACTAGTGGTGATAAGGTTTACTGGTCATGCATTTGCGTGATGAGAGTACTTTAAGAAGGATCGGGAACAATGAGGAAAGGGAAAGATTACCAGATGGGTAGATTTGGGGCGAAAGTTGAAAGCCAGTTTTCTGCTATTCAACTACAAGAAGAGGATGTATTAGCGTCTCCTACACTTGATGTATAATATTCAGGCTTTTAATTTTAAGTTTAATATTAATGTTTAGTTAAATGTTGTATACATGTATTAATTAAAAGAAAATTAACTTGTTGAATTATATTATAAATGATTTTTATAGTTCAATGTAACTTAAAATAGGATGTAAAATTTGCTAAAATTTAGTTAAGTTTTATATAAAAAAATTGGACCTAAAAGTAATAAATTTGGATCTATTTGTAAGAAAGTGAAAATTAGAGGACCAAAATGTAAATATGCCAATAAAATAAATAAGAACAAAGCCTTGTTTCTTCTCCGGCAAGGTTTGTTTCTCTCTGCCGTGCGCTTGGGAAGAAGAAGAAGAAGAAGCAGAAAGGTGAGATAAAATATTATATTTTGTTTGTAAATAGTATTATTTTGTTTGTTAGGCATGAGATATAAATCGATTTAATGGTATAGAAGTAAAGAGTGAAAAATTAAGATTTTATGATTAAATTATTTTGATTCGATAAAAACTACGTTTGCTTAGAGAGAATTATAAGGATATGGAATATATATAAGGGCTAAAATTAATTAAAAGAAATAAATTTTAATTTATTTATGTTTTTGTTTTTCGAGATGTACATGTGAAAATAGTTTGTCAGACAACTAAAGAGGTAGGTGAATCTACTCTAATGTGTTTATAAATTAAATGGTCAAAGATAACATACTATATTTTGAGTTATATATTGTGTGCTATGCGATTATCATATGTTCCTCATGTCTGAATGATTTTATTATTATTCGCCTCTATTTTTATATGTGACGGTTGTTTGTAATGAATTAATTATGATACTTTTAAGTTCAATTAAGTTATATGACAAGTGTAATTAATAGATGTTAAATTTTGTAACAAACAATGATAATATAATAAGTTTGATATGTATATTGTGTGAAGAAAAAGTTAATTTATTTCTCTTCACAATCATACCCACTACGGTTCAAGCTAGATAATGATATTGATGTGACGATATCCAGTGGTAGTTTCCAGCTACCCGAGGTGATGGCAATCACCAAAGGCAACTATGCGTGGGTCACTTGTTACGATGAGATACCTGCAGATTTGAGTGCGACGGCATCAAATGGTAGTTTGTGGAGAATTATCTGGTTGAAGTGATGACCTCGTAGTGACTATGTGGATCACCGTGAATGTGGTGTGGCTATGGTTGATTGAGAAATAGGGCTTTAAATGTGATAAAAGATTTAAAAAAAAATTAATATATTTTTAATATGATTGTGAGTCTGTAACTATTTTATTAAGCATGTTGAATTAGATTCAACTATTAAATCAACTAATGACTCTTTTTTTTACAAGTGCAAATCAACCACAGGGACATGGGTGAGACGTTATAGGAAAATTTTATTAAAATAAAGTGATATTTTTTGTATATATTTTGATTATTTATATGGTGTGCATTACTATATATTTTGATAACCACAGGGACATGGTTGAGTGAATATTCTTCGTAGTTATTGATTATATATATATAAGATATTTTTAATTTACAAATGTAACTTTATATATATGCAGTTTTTTGAGTAGTATGAAATGTGTAATTTGATTATTTATAATGTGTTATAATTCTTAATAAATTCGTTGGGGCCTAATCAGACGTAACCGAGTGCAGACGTATTATAAATAAGGATTACGGTGATTGAATTATGACATGAAGCGAAGCTCTAAATCGGCGAATATATAGAGATCTATGAACTTATCATCTGGTCTGTCTTAGTGGAGAGCAAATAACAAAAGGTGACCAAGAACATCAATGGCCTTCTGCAGAACCAGGATGATAGAAGATTTGTTCTGACAGTGATCAACTTTTAAATCATATCAAAATCAAAAGAATAGATGGTAGGTAACTTACGACGATCTAGGCGTAATTTTGTACCCAATCAAGTAAACTGCAGTACTACGGAGGGCTAGGCGATAAAAACCATGCAAGGAAGTAAATCAAATATTCATTGCTTCAATTGTAAAAATGTTGGCCATACATGCAATGAGTGCAAAGTTCCTCGTCAACCAAAGAAACAATTGCTAGTTGAAGAGGGGATACATCCGCCTCAACATGAGCCCCTATGAAGTACTAGCATTTTTGGTTTCGAAGTGCATATTGATAATAGAACTAGTAATCGGATTATTGTTAAATATTGTTTTCTGAATCCAAGGTTAGAAGGCATGTTGGATTAGTTGGCAGATGTAACCATCTTCTACAAGATCAATCTGAAGAGCGGCTATCACTTGTTGCAAATTAGGTCAGGGACAAGTGGAAGACAACTTTCAAGACTTGAGATGTTTTGTATGAGTGGATCGTGATACCTTTTGGGCTGACAAGTGCTCCTAGCACTTTTATGGGCTTATGAACCATGTTCTTTGGCCTTTCATCCATAAATTCGTTGTTTATTTTGATGATATATTTGAATTCAGTTGCTCAATTGAGGCTCATCCGTAGCATTTGAAGGAGGTTTTATCTACATCCGAAGGAAGAAGTATGCCAATACAATAAAGTGTAGTTTGATGGAAGAAAGCCTAGTGTTCTTATGCTATATGGTCTCAACAGGACGGTTAAAACTTAAAACTAGATTAGGAGAAGGTGCATGCAATGCAAGATTAGCATGTTCCTACTAGCATCACTGAAGTTCGGAGTGTCCATGGGCGGGCATCCTTTTATCGGCAATTCATTAAAAACTTGAGTGTAATTATGTCTAATGTTATTGACTACATTAAAGGGAAAAAATTCCATTGGACCCTAGAAGTATAGGCTAGGTTCGAAGAGATCAAGCTAAAGATTTCCCGGACACTCATCTTGGCTCTTCTAAATTTTAATATGCCTTTTGTAGTTTACTGTGATGTTTTTTCCACTGAAATAGGTGTTGTTCTCAGTCAATGAGGCTAACCCTAGCATTTTTCAATAAGATGTCCAGGCTAAAGCTAAAGTATTCCATATATGAGACGTTATATGCCGCACCACTAGCCATTAAATTATATCAATTGTCACAATAAGCAGAGAGACAGGCATGTGAAATGGGCAAATTTCCTGCAGAAATAGCACTTTGTCCTCAAGCATAAAGCTAGATTGCAAAATGAAGTTGCCAGTGCATTGAGTAAACTAGTTTATACCCTTACGATAATGTAGACTGAAGTTTTAGGATTTGAAGTTATCAAAAAGGTTTATGATGAGGATTTCCACTTTAGTGTAGTTTGGAAGGAAGTCCAAGGAGGGCAAAGGACTGACTTTCAAAGCAAAAAAGCTCCTAGAAGGTCAACTTTATGTTCCAGACTACTCATTTCATGAGCAAATACTTAAAGGTTGCACAAGGACAGGCATTTCAGGCATGATAAGTCATTAGCTTTGATTAATGGAAGGTGTCATTGGCCTAAGATGAAGTGAGATGTGGAGTGCTATGTGAACATCGCAGGCCTGGCAAACGTCTAAGGAAGCTGTAATCAACGTCAGTATCTACATGCCTTTGCTAGTACTAAGTTGTCATTACCAAGAAATCAAATTAAATTTTGTTAGGATTGCTACCAACTCATAAGATGACACATTTGATAGCATGCCAGACAACCATGAATACTTAACAGATAGTACACTTCCACGAAGTACCGAAAGGAATCACCTTTGATCGTGACACCAAGTGCCTGAGTCACTTTTGGAGACATGTGGAGATAATTGATTATTGAATTGAACTTTAGCTCTACGTACCATCAACGAACTGATGGGCAAACAGAAGTTACCAATAAAAGTCAGGGCAACTTGCTGAGGAGTTTAGAAGGAGAGAAGCCTAAATAGTGAGGCCTAGTTCTAGAACAAGCTAAATTTGCTTTTAACAAGTCCAAGAATCGCATTACTCGCTACAGTCCATTTGAGGTGGCATATGGCTCAAACATGATGTGCTCGATCATGCCTAATTTCACAAAAGGAAAAGGTTACTCACACAGCCGAGGAATTGGTGAAGTATTTGAAGTCGTTGCATAAGACTGTACGAAAGAGGATTGAAGCAACAAACAATGAGAAGTAAAAAAGAAGAGATGGACAAGAGGCATAGAAAAGTGATATTTGAAGCTTGTGATTATATGTGGGCTTTCTGATTAAGGATCATTTTCCAACGGGTGAGTACAATAAGCTCAACGTGAGAAAAGTTGGTCCTTATAAAGCCATAAAAAAGATAAATGACAACGTGTATAAGTTGAAGCTGCTAAGTTACTTGAAATCTTCTGAATTCTGATGCATTCAATATCAAGCATTTAGTTCTATATATATATGACACTTTAGATGATGAGACCAAAACTCGAGGAAGAGTTTCTTTCAACTAGGGGAGAAAGATGTAGAAGTTGTAGTACTAGAATACCTAGACAAGCTTGATCGAACCAAGTTGTGCTGACTTGACTCATTTGACACGCTTTAGGGAGAACTTGTTCACCAAAGCAGCCAAGACCTTTTTTACAGGTGCTTATTTTTGGTTAGCATTTAACTTTAATCAGAATAGCTTTCTGAAAGGTAGATATGCTAACAATCCACCCATTATTGATTGCCCCAATTTCAGCCTCAAATTGCACTATTTAGTCTGTCAACTTTTCTGCAATTTATTTTTTATTTTAATAATTATCAGCAATCTAGTTTAGTAGTTAACAAAATTATGAATCAAACCAAAATTTAAGCTACCAATCTGACATTATTTTGTCTGGCATATTGTGTGATAGAAAAATTTTACTTAAATTTAAAAGATAATATTATAGAATAATTGTAAAACCAGAGATATTATATAATGTTGAATGTTGGCTTACAAAGCAAAAAATACACAAATAAAATAGTGTCCCAGAAATGAAAATACTAAGTGAATAAATGGGAATACGCAAAAGGACAAGATGAGAAATGAATATATCCACGAGAAAATTAAGGGCCTCAATTGAAAATAAGTTCTGAGAGAGTCAACTTAAATAGTTTAAACATATAAATCATAGATCAATAAAAGCTACGTAAAAGAAGTTGAATTATTGGATCATACCTATGTAAAAAGAGGGGGGAAAAGGCCAAAAAAATACATAGCAAGAAATTATAAGGAGTGATTTTACATATTTAGAGCTAAATAAAAATTTGTTAATTCATAGGATATAATGAAAAATAATTCATATAGCTGATGCCATATAGTGGGATAAAGCCCTAGTTTGTTGTTGTTGTTGTTGTTATTGTAATCTGATATGATTTTGACTATTTATGGGATGAAATCAATGCATTTGTATTTTAGGTCGATTTTTAGGGTATTATTTTAAAAGCCTTATAAACAATTGTAGCGATAGTTTTTGAGCAATTAAAACCTAGATTTCGTATGAAGTTTCCCTTCAATGTTTTGTGTGTTTATTGTGTCTCTTTCCCTCTCGAAGTTAGCAAATCGCAACAAGAAGTGCATCAAATACCATTCATTTAGCTGTAGGCCGTCCATCCATTTTTCTATCAAACTTCGGATGAAGTTACTATTATAACTTTAAAATTTTATGTAGAAATTTAGAATATATATACATAAATAAAACCCATAAACTCTACAAAGGGGATAAAAGCCCTTATCTATGGTTTAATTATTAAAATAATTTATTATTTTTAAATATCTAAACTTAAAAATAATAAACAAAGAGTAAAATAGTAAATTCAACTCTAACATCAAGAAGTAAACTGAAGGGAATATTAGTGATCAGATGTACCTCGAGTACATAAGTGCAACATTAAAAAAATGATCTAGAATGCAATGACAATTAAAACATCAAGGACTCGTAAACAATTTACCTTGCAACGTATTTAACAAAAGAACAATAATAATATTTGATGGTGCTTCTAAAACTCTACAACTAGGGGTAAATTACATAACTTTCATCCAAACTAAGTTTAAAAAAGTTTGACCAAATAGTTTTGAGCCAAAGCATCTTGTCGCTATTTACCAAATGATTCAAGATAATATTAAAATAGAAAAAAAATCACAACATTACCAATCAAAGGTTATTCATAATTCAAAAATAAAATTAAATCATCTTTTTTTCATTCTCAAAAACTAAATTATCTTAGCTGATGAATAACATGGTTTTCCAGAAGAGAGACCTCTTAAACAAAATATCATTGGGAATAGTAAGATGGACATCGAGAGATACATGTGAAAGTCAAATGCGAACAAGATAGACATACCAACTTTCCAAAATTTGACACTTACGTTTTAAGAAACCAGCTATGCAAGAGCGACCTTGCTTGTTTAAACATAGTAGGAGAAGTTACCAAGCATATAATAACCATTCTCCAAGTCATCCGATTATACATCTCACTTTTCAAAGAAAGGAAAGGCCTCTGCATAGCTTCCTTGAGAACTTCTGAAATATCATGTTTTAGGAGTAGTGGGTCAAGATACCAAAAGAATAACCTGACAAAAATCCAGAGTGACAACCCCTCATCAGCATCAAGGAAATTACGTAATCATCTGCACCCAAAATCTGAGTGATATTTAGAAACAATATCAGACATGTTCAAGAAGTTGCATTTTCTTTTAATTTAAAAACAACTGAAGACAACATTCAAGAAGCGTCTTTAATCAAGCAAGCAAATATTTCAGCAAGCAGTCACATTAATCCATGTTTTTATCTCATCATGGCCAAGAATGTAGGTAAAAATTCAGAATAATCAATCTTTTCCCGAAACAACTAGCAAGACAACGAGTCAAATCTCTTGTCCCACATTGCCAAGAATCAGATGGATGTATGAAGCACCAAATATGAATGGGCTTTATATGCAGATCTGATGCTCTTTTGTTAATACTCAAGCACACTAAGCTTAATATTAAAATTGGCATATCCTATTGAAAACATTAAAAAATAACTGGATATTGTTCGTGTAAATTAATCATTATATAGCATTCAATAATTTTAAAATGTAAGTGCTGAGCTGCATGTAGGTCTTACTAGGGGACAACATACCTAAGTGATGGATCACCTAATATCTGATTTTTTTTGAGTAATTTATATATTGAATCATATATAAACAAGGAAGCCAAATGTAATTGTTAATTAAGTTGGACAACATCCAATTCATAAAATTAATGCTTCTTGATAAGGTTAGGCTTCATATCAAGGATCTCAAGAATCATTGTCACCTTCATAGATTGCCCCCAATTAATTCTTAGAATGAACTCAAGGTGATTCCAATGGAAAATTTGATCAGATCTCCCCCAACAAATAAGATTAGTATATGAATGCATCATTAGGTTTGAAGAGTATAAACAATGTTGATGTATAGAGAGTTTCAGCGTAATACTGTAACCATAACTAGATTCATAACTGATCTAAAAAAAATACAAAATAAGTTGTATTGACGTCGATCCAATACATTTAAAGAAACATATTAAAATGTAATAGGTTATAAGTCAAGAGAATATTAATATCCCGACGTCATGAAGTCTAAAGCAGTAGTGTGACTATGAGTTATAAGTCTATTGTTGTGAAACATGCTATTTCCTACCATTAGTCCGCCACTTTTGATGGAGGACCCTTTAGGGTACACTATAGATGCTCATGTTTACTTTGTTGATCTGTTTCAAGTGAAGATAAGAATAAGTATCCTACTACGGTTTACAGAATTCTTAAAAAGAAGAGTACACATTCTTTACTTTAACTCGATTTATATAACAGATTTTAAACTATCGAAAGAATATAAAAAGCATGAGGATTAAGAAATGATCAAAGATGAATATTGAAGAACATTATGAAATTCTTTAGAATCTTCAAAATACTAATTAGAATAAATGCACTAATATTATATTGTCTTACTGTAACAACCTATATATATAAAAGAGATTTTATCTTATTTTATATTTTTCTAATATTCATATTGTACTTAACTCCTATATTATGGATAGGAAGGTATCTTACTATTATGAAATAGGAAGAATAATTATATTAATCATATTTCTATTAACTTAGTATTAGAGCAGATCTTCTACACTACATCGCGACCTCACCGCTTTTGCCTTTGGTGGAGGCGGTGAGCAGTTTCTCTCCTTCCTCTAGTCTAAATCTTTAACTACTCTTCTCTGACTTATACCAACAGATCTACCTCACAATAGAAAATAAAAATTAGCTCATACATTAGAAAATGGCTCATGCATAGACTCAATGATCTATGAAGGGAAAGTGACATGTCAAGTTCATACAATTGGGAAAAAAGAGGACTTTACACATACTAAAGTTCCAATAGCAAAAAAAAGTCTAGTATCTACACAATGTTACTTCCTTTACTTCAATTGATCATTTCTCATGATCCCACAGATGTTAGTAACGATGCTACTTTTCTACCTTAATTTATATTTTTTCATGAACGTATGAATGCACAAGTTTTGTCAGATGCCAATCACATTGTTTAATTTCTTTGCTATAATCAAGATCATATTGCATAAAGGATAGGAATTTGGCATTTCTTTTATTATATCAATTTATTAAATGAATTAGAGATTCAGAGAAAACCTAGCATACATTAATTTTGATTAGATCAACATATGTGAGTTTAAGCTACTGTAATTGTACAATATATTAATTGTAACTTATTTACAATAAGCTAGTTGAGTTGTGTCGGATTTAGATTGAAATTGAACTAACTGAAACATGTTGAGGCTCTTATCTCACCCAGATATTTTGAGACTAGTTGAGAAGCAGTCGTCCAACTTTAAAATATTAGTCAAAATTTAAAGTATTTTAAGACTCAATAGTCATTGAAGGATGTTTTTATTTTTTTAATAATGCTTTCAGTAGTATCAAGAATATCTGAGAATATAAAAGTTTATAAAACTTAAGAAAATTTAAAGGGATTTTTAAAAAAAAATCATGTCAAAAAGGTATAAAAGTTATTTTTCTAAAGAATAAGCATATAATTCATTTTGTTCCATCGTATGAGCAACACCTTGAAAATATCCATAACAATGTCACATTATATATATAATTAACTTATCTAAATGTATCCATATCCCATCTTTTTTATGTCGTATCGTGGTACTTATATCATCGTATCGTACCTTACTTCACAGATTATTATTCATCTCAATTATTACATTAGTTTAATTAAAAAAATTTATATTTATTACAACAAAATTACTGTCAGATTTAAATTCTAAGAACCCAATTATGATTCTGAAACCTTGGCTCAATTTAATTAAAAAAAGTGAATAGAATTTAAATTTTAAAATTATTTTGATTTGTAGGATTTGAAATTACTCAAATTATCGCATCATTAAATTTTACAAAATCGAGAATAAAAAAATTTTAGAAAATCATTACATTTATGTGGAATAATTATGTATTTAAATTTATTGATCTTAAATTCACATATAATTTGTAGCTTGTCCCGCATTACATCTACAAAGTTTAAAATAATTACATGAAAGAAATAAAAATATAATGCTCACTAAGTAACTTCAATGCACATTTCCAAAATGAAAATGGATAGGCAAAAAATAATGCAAAAATCAAAAAATGTTCTTCATTTCATGTTCTATTTTCATGCAATGTAAAGAAAGTGGCTAAAAATAAAACAAACCTCAATGGAGTCTTTTGGCAGCTTGGATAGCCATCATCAGGCAAGAAGCACATAAGCTTAGAGATTGCATTCCTTATATCAATATTCCTTGTTTTAATTTCCCCTCCATCATATGCAATAGTAGCGAAAGGTACTTTATATTCAGAAGAATTTACTACTGCTTTGAAAACGGCATGGAGTAGATTCTGGGAAAGTCCTATAATTGAAGACACACATCTAATGACATATAATGCTATAAAAAAATTATCCTCAAAATCTAGATTTAGAAAAGCAAAAAATGATATGACACATATATATACTAAACAAATAGTTAGTTTCAAACATAGACACTATCTACCCAAAATGTTACTGCACGAAATGAGTAGTTGAATTTCTCTTTGAGTCTACACAATATAGAAGAGCAAGTTAGCTAGCAACAGTGTGGGCAAATAATGTTGGCCAATGAATTTAATGAACAAAAATGTGTAAAGGAGAACAAAAAATCAAAGGGAAAACAATGGAGTTATATAGAAAGAGGAGGGAAGTGTAATCTTACATAGAACCCGAGTTATCGGGAGAAAACCATGACACCAAATTTAACAATATGGGCATGTTTGGCAATTACCCAAAAATGGCCAAAATATTTTTTTAATAATATTTTAAATTTATTATAAATTTTAATAACTTTACTTCACATCCAACATAAATTTCAACTTTAAAAATCAACTTTATTTCACATCCAACACAAATTTCAACCTTAAAATCAACTTTATTTCACATCCAACACAAATTCCAACCTTAAAAATCAACTTTATTTCACATCCAACACAAATTTCAACCTTAAAATCAACTTTATTTCACATCCTACACACCTCCCAATATTAAAATATATTTCTTTCTCATCAACTCTATAAAATAAAATATTTTCTCTTTCTTTACTCAAATTTATCCTCCAACCAAACAAGCCCTATAAATCCACTAATAAGAAGAGAAGTTTACAAAATTAAGGGGTCTCCAAGTGGAGACCAAAAGAAAATGAGAACAAGTGAGATTACTTTCAGAAATCTTGTAGGCCCACTGGAGGAAATACTAGTGTCGAATGATGACATTGAATAGCTCACTGAGAGTTCAAAGTAGGGAATTATGATTTGTTCGTAGGAGTGAACCCTCTTAACCATTTGAGCTAATATTTACAGCTAGAGTCTAGCAACAACATGACTGCAATTGGCACGGGAATGCCACAACATAGAATTATTTATTGTGCTGTTACAACTTTTTAAAAGATTTCGTGGGATCTCGGCGGCACGTGCATTGGCTCTATCGGAACTCAGACAGTGCTATTGGCAAGTCAAGAACATAACAATCTATTATTAGAGATAGTCATTATTAGAGATGTAAATAAACTGAGTGTTCGTCAAATAACTCGATACTTATTCGATAAGAGCTTATTATATTCAATTCGTCGAGATTAGCAAACAAATTTGAATATAATTTTAAAAGCTCAATTAGTAAATGAACAAATTTGGACATAACAACGCTCGATTAGTTAAAGTTTGTGAAGTGTTTATATGAAGCTTGTGAACATGCTTAAATAGAAGGCTTGATTTGAGGATCATTTAAAGCTCAATTAGTGGCACATTTAAAGCTCATTTAGAGATTTTAGTATATCTTATTTATTAATTTAAAAAAAAATCATAAAATATGAATTACCATGATTTTGAGCATGTACATGAACACATTAATGCATTTAATAAGAGCTTGCTTGATAATTGTTTCTATTTTTCATGTTTATGAAAAATGTATACAAGCGTGTTCTCGAACAAATTAGAAAGCTTGTTCGTGAACAAAACACAAACCAAGCTCGAACAAGCTCAAGCTTGACGTTGAACTCTAAATCCTAAACTCTAAATCTTAAAATCATAAACCTCGAACCTTGAACCTTAAATCCTAAACCCTAAATAAAGCTTCAAAGCTTGTGATAATGACGGTTTGTCAAAGAAGAAGACTTGAAGAATTTGAACGTTATTGATTGTATGAGTGTTCTACTAAAAAGAGCTTTCATTCAACATGGCTACCTAATACTTGATGAAGGTCTTTGCCTTCTATAGAACTCAACCAGTGAACATTCATCGTTATTTGATGAACACTAAGGAAAGTGGCAGATTGATGGTTGCCGAAAAGCAAGGGATTGTACAACTAGAGGCCACACAGTTAGAGAAAGCAATAGATTCTCCAACAACCGTAGATCTAAAAGCTCTTTGAGTGGCTCGAGCTTGAACTCGGGTGATGGTTCAACCGCAACTTCGTCTAATTAGAAGTAATAATTCTTGTAGGGAAGTGAAATCCTTTTAGTTTTTGTTTTATTATTACAAGCGATGTATGTAAATGTTTCATGAATAAACTGAAAAGAAGAAAAAATTTCTAGGTGTTTGTTGCCAAATACACTGTGTCAAATTGTTTGTCAATAGTGTTCAATCACAATCTGAATTGTTGTTGAGTCCTTGGACTTAGTCTTAGACCCATGTGAGGATGAACATTCATTTTCCCCTAGACACTAATCGTTTGACTCGTATTCAACAATAGTGTATAAAGATGAACCAATCGAATTGATTCATGAAGTTATGACAATGGACCTATGTAGCCGAACCCTTTGTCCCCTTCGACATCAAAGTGGCTGGCAGATAGGAATTCTAATGCAATTGAACTTCTATGTGGGTGAAGAAATGATTTTATTCTAAGTTTTTGCTTGAAATTACAAATTTCATACAATTCAAGGAAGATACTTACACCGTGATGATCAATGAAGTTTATGAGTAAAACTTTTTTTAAGATCACCACTGCTCTAAGTTCTTGGGATAAGCTTACCATCTAATCTCATTAGCCTTAAGTATTCAGTCTTATCATTTCGTGGCTATGAAGCATGGACACTTCAAGAACCACGCCGTGTCCGTGTCGGACACACGGACACTCGGGGACACCGGAGGACACGCGAGGACACCGTATCGGACACGCCACGTAGCGTGTCCTAATAAAATAATATTAAAAAACTTTAAGGACACTTCTTGAACACGCGATGACACTTTGGAACACGTTAGGACACTTCTGAGATACAGGACACTTCTAGGATACATAAGATAGAATTGGATATATTTAATATTAATGTTAAATTTATTTATTAATATAATTTATGTATATATCTATCTCATTTTTTTATTATCGTTAAAATTTTATTTATTAAAACTAAAAATTTTGCCTAATATAAGTCAAAATTTTAAGTTAACCAAGTTAAATCAAATTTATTCCTCTTTTATTGCCCTTAAGCCTTACGAAAATGAATCAATCGCAAAAAGTTTAGAACTCCGGCTTCACCTTTATTTTTTTTCATCAACACCGAGAGCTTTTACTTTCTCTTATTGTTGTGCTCACTGTGATTGTCCTAATAAGTAAAATTTTATTTTCTCTTATTCAAAGTGGACCCTAAATTTATATCTCAAATATTTTTAATGCGACGGTGTTTGTTCCCGAGTTCTCATCTTGATTTATGAGACTTCAGTACTACTTACAAGTTATTTATACTTAAAAATTTAAGTTTGTATTATATTATATATATATATATATTTAAGTATAAATTTTTAATTTTATAATTATATTTGGCGTGTCATGCCGTGTCCATGTCCTATATTTTAGAAAATCATCGTGTCGTCGTGTCGTGTCGTGTCCCGTGTCCCCGTGTCGTGTCCGTGCTTCATAGTTTCGTGGCCAAATGCAGTGGCCTTCTCAATTCGACTTCAGGTTGCTCGACATCATGTCCCTTCCTGTGAGATTTTTGATTTTAAGGACCAATTCGAGAAGGTGAAATTATCATCATTGAATGTTGTTATTGTAAAGTGTGCTTGCATTCAGCGTGTTTGAGGGAAGCAATCTCTCTTATTTCCTCCAACAAGTCGAGGTTAAGAATTCGATTGATGTTGTTCTACTCTTTCCACACCGATGGTCATGTGGATAGCTTGACTCTGGCGTTTGTTCTTACTGAAATCACTGCCACTACTCTCCCCCCTCCCCCCCACGAATAAATAAAGGAGTAGGGTGTTTTGCCTGTTGCTAATGATGGAGTCGTGTTGATAGCCTACATCACAAATGACAATTTGGCGGTCCAAATATTACCTGCACTTTCAAGCCTTTTCTTTAACGCGTTGAGGAAATTTTTATTTAATGTCTCTGCTTGTTTGTTGGTTTAAGGAAGCTGACAAATGCAAACTGGAGGTTGATGTCATTCATTAAGAAAGACCTCAAACTTCCTTGCTTATGGAAGTTGTGCCATTAATCACAGACTAGGCCAAGAGGGATGCCAAACTGGCAAACAATTTGAGACTAGGTGAATTCTTTACAAGCATTCCTGTGGGGTGGAATGGCCTTTGCTTCAATCCACTTGATGAAGTAATCAATGTCAAGAAGAAGAAATTTTTAGTTGAAGAGACCTCTTGGGAAAGGACTGAAGAAGTCCATTCTCCAGGAGGCAAACAACTAAGAGACATTAATTGACTGAAGGTTGCCAGTAGGTCATTTGAAGGTTGTCCGGCATCATGTCCCTTCCAGTGAGATTTTTGCTTTTAAGAACCAATTCGAAATGTGAAATTGTTGTTGTTGAATGCTCTTAAAAAGGTAAGATACGAATAAGCCTGGATACGACAGTTATCTATATAATGTATTATCTTATTATATTTAAGGTATAGCTCATATGATATAAACCAGAACGCTTATACACCATGTTGATGTGAATTTAAAAAACATCATTTAGACTTTCTTAAAATTAATTTCACTTTTATATTCTCAAATATTCTTGATATTATTAAAAACAATACTATGAACAATCTAACTTGAAAAAATAAAAATATTCATAAACAACTATTAAATTTAAAAAAAAATTAAATTTAGAATAGTGCCATAAAAGTTATTCAATTAATTCTCAACCTATCGCAAAACATATAGGTGAGATGAGAGTTTAAAAACATATCAGTAGGTTAGGCTCAATTTTAATCTACATTCAACCCAAATTAATTAACTCGATGCAAATAAGAAACAATTAATCAATAACATAATTATTGTAACCTGAATTCAGATATACTTATCTAATTAAAATAAATGCATGCCTGCTTTTTCCAAATTTTTTATTCACTAACTAGACAAGTAAAATAAAAAAGAATAAAGTCTTATCATTTCTTACAATAGAGGATCAATTGAGATAAAGAAAAAGTGTGATCAGCATAGAAGCATTGATAAAGTATTGCAAAGGTCAAAAAAGCAGTTATGTCACTGATGTTTGTGAGGTCGTGAAAACTGATCAACTAAAGTTGAGGATACAATAGCTACCGAATACCAGATTTTTTTCTACTGCCATAATTTTAGAGTGTATGAAGTTCTTTGTGATCTCAATTGCATAAAATCAGTGTGTCACTCTCTCACCATTAACTATCGAGTCTAAGTATTGATTGTTTTATCACATGGGCCTAATAGAGTGATCCAATTTTTTTTCTAGTTAAAAGTATCAGAAAGTATCGAATAAGTATCGATTTTTAAAAAAGTTGATATATCATGTGCCTTATATATACATTAGGCTTCATGAAACATCAATGCTCATAGATCTTAAATAAAAGGGGTATGAGGTATTGTCCTAGGCTATGGAATAGTGGTTAGACCGGGAGTTTGTGTGGTTGTTTAGTTGACTAGAGATGAAAGGAGCTGAAAAATGGCACTTATGTCTTGACTCATTTGAGCCATATTGACTATAAGTTGGGAAAGATATTGTTGGGTACGATTGAATTAGGGAGGGCAAGTAGAGGCAGAGGGATTAGATATCAAAGTGGAGCCTTTGCCTCCATTAAGCATTTTGCCTTATTAAGGCTCTCCAAAGGCCAAGGTGGAGGGGAGAGGGAAGGGTTTTGTAGTGATTTAGATCTTGCGTGAGGATGCCAAAAATACTGATAAAGAATATCGACCAACAAATTTAAAATAACAGAAATCTAATGAGAACAAGAAGTCAAAGGAGAAATAGTGAAATTATAAAGAAAAAGGAGGAAAGCAGGAGTTGGCGTGGAGCCTGAGCAACTTAAGACAAAAGACATGACACTAAAGTCAACGGTTTAAATCCACTAATAAGAAGAGATGTTTATAAAGCTTAGGGGTCCCCAAGTGCAGACCCAAAGAAAATGAGCACAAGTTAGAAGACTTCCCGAAGCCTTATGGGGCCATCGGAGGAAATGCCGAAGAGTTCGTTGAGGATTCCAAAAGGGGAATTATGATCTGTTGCCCATTAAAGTGAACCCCTAGTTAGGGGTATGGCAACAACATGATTGCAGGTGGCATAGCTTTAGGCGAGATTTAGTCAGATCTCGATGGCACGTGTGCTAGCTTTATTGGAACTCATGCAGTGCTTTTGATGAGTCAAGTATACGACTGATCTGTTATTACAGATGGTCATTGGCCCACTAAACTAGTAGGGTGTGTTTGTTTGTAAGGTTAAATTTAAGAAGGTTAAAATTAAATTTGGATGGAGATATTTTTTTATTGAAAGTTGTGAATGATGTGAAATAAAGTTAGTTATTATGTTGGGATATGTGAGGGATGTGATATAAAGTTAGTTATTATGTTGGAATATGTGAGGGATGTGATATAAGTTAGTTATTATTTTAGTAATATGTGTAGGATGTGAAATAAATTTAATTTTTAATATTAAATTTTATGTGTGATGTGATATGCCTGGTTAAAATTAAACCAGGTTAATTTTAAATTCCTAAACAAACGGGGCCGTAGTGTTGAATGATGCAATGGGCCTGTACGCTGTCTGTTCGAGTCAGAACCACATTAGCCGCAGACCATTGACTTCTTTCTCGACCATTGACTCTACATTTACATTCCAGATAATGACTTTTTCTTGACACAACACAAACTTGATGTTGGCCTGGTTAGAGAATTAATACTGCTATAAATAACATGTGAAGTTTAAAAACCTCACCACTCTCCATTGGCAGACTTTCAAGCACATTCGTGATCACTTCAATAACCCCAGCGGATTCTCGAAAGGTCATGGAACTACCAACTTGCAATAGATCCGGGGCCCCCCTCCCCAAACGCAAAACGTTGCAAGAATCCGACGAGTTCAGCACTGTAACTATGGTTTGAAACAAGAGTTCCACACGAGCGCGGCAGACCTGCAAGAAAAATCGCCTGGGAAGTGAAGATACTACAGCAACGAAAACGGATAAAAGATGAAAATGGCACCTGTGTTGTCTTGAGGCACATAAGGGAGAGCGCAGCGTCCAAAACCCTAGATCCCGACACGGACTGATCAACAGAGTTGAGGGATTTGGTGAGGGAGGCAATGGCTCTGGATGCTCCGTCGTCGTCATCGTCGCCCTCGGAGTCGACGGCGCTAGCATCTGTACGCCGGATATCACAGGCGATCTTGGTGAGGACGGCGATTAGATCCGGCAGTCCGCTCATGATGATTGACGGCGGCCCAAGGGCGGGAGATGCAGAAATTGCCGTCCCTGAAACAAAAAATCTCTTTTTTTAAGGAAACAATTACCAGATTTCATAAAAACACTTCAAATATTACCAAAAATTTGCTCTCTTCACTTAATTTAAATTATAAAATAATAAAAATATAAATATAAATTTAAAATTTGCGTGAAGCACTTTTTTCTGTTAACCCAAGCCAAACGAAAATACTTTTTTTTTTTTTAAAAAAATCATTACGATGTCGAGAGAATTATTGAGTCCAATCAACCTCCGTTTATAAAATAAAGTTATTTTTATTTAATAAATGTAAAAGATAAAATAAAATATAAAAATTTGATAAAAATATTTTTAAAAAAATCTAATAATTTTTTAAAATTCTAAAAATCTAATCAATTAAGATCCTGTAATAATTCAAATATTTATTCACTTTAAGTACGCTCTTCGCTTTCAGCACGTCACTTAAGCATGCAAAATTCACCGCGTGCAAAACACAGTTATTTTTAATTAATATGACATTTTTGTGTTGAGTTGCGAAATAGCTAAA
The DNA here is from genome assembly GCA_002786265.1 of Apostasia shenzhenica. Taxonomy (NCBI): domain Eukaryota; kingdom Viridiplantae; phylum Streptophyta; class Magnoliopsida; order Asparagales; family Orchidaceae; genus Apostasia; species Apostasia shenzhenica. Next base: position 244,931 of record KZ451908.1, read on the forward strand.
TGCTAAAAGCGAGATAACACATCAGAATCTTTTAATGCATCCAATTAGCTAAAATTATTATGCAGAGAGTATACTATAATTTTTTCACAACACTAATTCTCATTCTAATTTGTCATGTGAAATTTTTTTGGAATTAATTTCATTTAGATCTTTGAGATTTGCCTAATTTGTTATAAATGCTCACAAATATTAATAATTACTATATAGTTTACTAGGGCCTTAATTATTTCTGAAAAGCTTCTAAACAGGTCCAACATCATATTTTTCGTTAAAAATATCATTAATTAGTAAAATAAAAAGAAAAATAATAAATATATTTTTTTAATTACTAATTTACCCCTTCGTAGCGTCGCGCGCAGACGACCACACGAGGCGAGACTCGCACGCAGGAGGCCGCACGCAGCCAGGCGGCAGCAGTGCAGTGCGGTCGATTTGATCCAATAAGTTGAAAAAAGTGATAAATTATTTTAAAAATTTATAAATTAAATAAGGCCATTTTGTCATTTTTATAATATATAATAGATTTTGTTATAAAAAAATTATGATATTTTGTGTAATATTTTTTATGAATTTAAATTGTATGTTTGAGATTTATAAATTTTTGTGATCAAATGAAATTATTATTGTTATTATTATTTTTATATAATCTGCCATGTGAAATTGACCCAAATTTAATGCACCCAGCTGGCTAAATGCTGCGCACGTTCGAGGGCCACCAACCGCTCTCTAGCGTAACGTGCGTTGCCAGTTGAGCCCACCGCCCACCAACCGGATTCCATCATTTGATTGCGATTCCTGTTTGTTATTCTTATGAGCAGCAATCATTGATTAGATGTATTTTTTTTAAATATTAAAACATCAGAAAAATTTAAAGGGTAAAGTCCTTGTAGGTCCTGCAGCTCTTTGGGATATTGGCCTGCTGTTCATAAATTTTATTACTGTATGATTCTATCACATCTTAATCGAATGATAAAAATCATTAAATTTATGATTAAAAAGCTTTTCGCTTAAATAAATTTACTATTGCCAGAGACAGCGTAGATCAATACGATAGTAAAATAAGAAACGAAAGAATCACATAACAAAAAAATATTATTCGTACGATAATTTAAAATTTATAGATTATTATAAAAAAAGCTTTTAAGTCCTATTTGGCACGAGGACTAAATCATGACCAAAATGATACTAATTTAAAAAATAAAAATAATAATAATAAATAAATTTTTTTAATCATTCTACACAAATTTTAATATAAAAAAAATATTATTTTACTTCACATACTCAATAATTTTCAATAAAAAAAATTAATTTTATTTTACATCCTAGACCAAAATACTCGATTCGAATATTTTGGTTTAGGATGTGAAATAAAGTATATATTTTTATTAAAAATTATTGAGTATGTAAAGTAAAATAATATTTTTTATATTAGAATTTGTGTAGAATAATTAAAAAAAATTATTTATTATTATTGTTGTTGTTTTTTAAATTAGTATTATTTTGATCCTGATTTGGTACTCGCGCCAAACAGGGCTTTAGTCTCCTAAAACTAATAAGCAATTTATCGTATTTTAAACAAAATTAGAAGATTCCCTTATGTAATATCATTTATTAATTTTGAAATTAAATTCAATCTTTCCTCAACCCCTTTTCATCAATACAATCACGATTTATATGGAGCAATGTGGTTTATTTGACAAATAGATAAAAGCGTTTTAGTCTAGATTTCATGTCACTATTTCAAAAGTATTCAAAATTGAAAATTTAAATCAGAGAGATTTACATAAATGATACTTTAATTATGAAAAATTACATATTTTACTGTCAAAAGTGAAATATTATGTAAATCATACTGAAATCTTGTAAAATTATATATTTCACGTAGCATCTTTAAAAATACTTATGAATATATTTTTTATGGATCTTATTCTATTGTATATTATTCACTAGTCCATAATATAGATTTTCATCTCACCGAATTGAATTTAAAGTGAATTTTATATGTAGCTAATGTATTAAACAAACAGTATTTGAAATATTATGTTAAAATTTAGGGTTTAGAATTTGATATTTAGTTTATAATGTTAAAATAATTTAATATTTTGAATTATAATTTTCATCTCACTTTGGAGTGTAGTACAATCTTATCTAAAAAGTTGTGTAAATTTTATAATTTTATAAAATTTTAGTATGATATATATAATATTTATTTTTGATTGTAAATTAAATAAATTTTTGTAATTAAAGTGCCATTTATATATATGTCCTTTGAACTATCACTTAGCATTTTTCATAATTACATAATTTAATATGAAGTTTTTCATTTGAATTTCGTCCGACTTCAATCATTTGAGGTGAAACTTGTTAATTAATCCATCGAATTTGGTCAAAACTCACGAGCTGCTGAGCCGATCACATCAAATTAAGTTCAATCAAGTTGAGCTCAACTCGAGACTAAAACTTTTAATTTAGAGTCAATTTTAGTTTAAGTAGAAAAAACTTTTTCAATTTCAAACCAATTAAAATTGAATCAAATTATGAATCATGTATTTTAAATTAAAATATTTATTATATTATATATATATATTAAAGTATAATAATAATAATATTTATTTATTTATATGTATTTATATTTTGATATCTGAATATTAGACATCTTCATATATTTTATATAAATAAACTTCTTAAATATATATTTTAACAATCCCAAATTTATATATTCATACTTATATCAAATTGTTCATAAGTTAAATTAAATTTTATTTCAAGCAAATTTATTTTTGACTATAAGATAATTGATCTAATTTTAATTCGAGTAAAAAAGAAATTATTTTGAGAGATTTTCATTCTTCAAACAAATTTGTCACCCTAATATGAATCCTATATTTTCAGGATAAAAGACAAATTAAAGTACCTCAATTGTTTCCCTTTTAGTGAGAAGCAAACAAAAAAAAATCTAAAATCTCAAGCAAATAAATACAAAAATAACAATATAGAAGTAATTTGTACTTAAATATTTGTTTTCGTCTTTGAAAATTGACTATTTTTATTTTTACTGATTTACTTAATTTTATCTTAAAGTTCATCAAAATAATTTTAAGACCCTGTTTGACTCGAGGACCAAAACATGACTAAAATAGTACTAATTTAAAAAATAACAATAATAATAATAAATAAATTATTTTAATTATTCTACATAAATTTTAATATAAAATATTTTACTTCACATACTCAATAATTTTTAATAAAAATATAAACTTTATTTCACATCTTAGATTAAAATACTCGATTTGAATATTTTAATCTAGAATGTGAAATAAAGTTGATATTTTTATTTTAAATTGTTGAGTATGTAAAGTAAAATAATATTTTTTATATTTGAATTTGTGTAGAATGATTTAAAATTTTTATTTATTATTATTATTATTATTTTTTAAATTAGTATTATTTTGGTCTTGTTTTGGTCTTGTTTTAGTCCTCACGTTAAACAGGACCTAAATCAAATTCCTTTCGTCAATCACTGTAACAAAAAAATCATTTCTCAAGAGTTTTATATGAAAAATGAATTATTTATCTATTTATATATTAAATATTTAAACTTTAATATTTATATATACAACAAAATTTTATGTATTTATTATTTTTTTCTCTCTCCAAACATTATGTATCACATTATTTGAAGGGATAAATATACATGAGAACAACATATAATTATGATTAAATTGTAGTAAGTATGAAAATTTTTTAGAAATGATTTCAATGTCTACTATTTTTTTTTTTTTTTGATAATTGTATTACTATTAATATAAGAACAAGCAATGCCTACTCAAGCTAAGGGACATGAAATTGATATTTGAAATTTGAATATATGATAAAAAATTAAATATTTCAATGGAAATATTAGCCCTCAACATAGGATAAAATATCGAGTTAGGGCAACTAACCTTAACTTTTCGAGAGTAAACTCAAGCATGATACAAATGCAGCGAGCACGAGCAAGAACATAGCACGATGTAAACTCATTTTCAATTGAAATTTGCTAAAAGGAATTAAGTTGAAAACTATTTAGTATAAGCTAGAAATTACTAGACATTAAAAATGCAACTCGAATAGATTCTATGTAAATCTTGAATCTGAGCTAACTAGGGCCTTGTTTGGTAACCATCCAAAAAAAGGCATATTAATATTTTATTTATATTTTAAATTTATCACAAATTTTAACAATTTTATTTCATATCCAACACAAATTCCAACCTTAAAAATCAACTTTATTTCACATCCAACACAAATTCCAACCTTAAAAATCAACTTTATTTCACATCCAACACAAATTTCGACCTTAAAATCAACTTTATTTCACATCCTACACACCTCCCAATATTAAAATAAATTTCTTTCCCATCAATTCTATAAAATAAAATATTTTCTCTTTCCTTACCCAAATTTATCCTCCAACCAAACAAACCAGGATTCGTTTTTTGGATCCACGGCTAACATGATTGTCATCAGACTTGAATTAGAATCGAACTCAAAAACTTAGTTCACGATGAGCGTAAATCCATTCTTACAACAATACTTATTGGTTTCAACTTTTTTGATTCCAAACTTTCAAAACTCGTGCAAATTATGTATCAAAAAAATTATTTAAATACTGATGCTTCATTAAAATGTACAGGATCCTTATTTCCTTGACGTGAACTGCGTAATATATTAGTAGCTTTCGTTTAAACTATCAAGCTATGCTTTGTCATTCAACTCATTAAATTAAGTTTCTCGCTATTAACCTCACAATTTTACTCAGAAAGATGCCTTTACTATTGAATAGCGCTATTTACATATACAATTATAGAATTTTCCCTCTTTTCTATGTGGTATAAATTATTTCTGCGCCTCTTTCACCACTCATCTGGCCTAGAAGCTAACTAAGAGAAATAATAAACTCCAGTAATTCTCTTTTCTTGGAATAATACTTGAATTGGTACTGACTGAACGCTGGTGGGATTGACTGAAAAATATAATAACAATTACAACAATCAAGCTTTTATCTCACTAAATAAAGTTAACTATATAAATCATTTGTTTCCATTGTATTCTATAAAATAATAATTTCTCATTTGATTTCAAATATGTAAGATCATACTTTACAGATTCCTTCTCATATTTAATTATATAAATTAAAAACTCGACTAACTGCGTATTTAACAATATTCTGTTAGCACCCGGTTCATGCATAACGCTAGTCATACACACATCGTGCTCAGAATCGCTAGCTATTACGCACCTCAAATGCAATAGTTTCATGCATCGTTTACATATGATTTTTGTAAGAGGATGGATAGCATGTGATGTAACATTTGAGTATTCATTTTGATTAATGCAAGGGCTTAAAATAACTAATTAGCGTGAGGACTAAAATCAGGACCAAAACAGTAATAATTTAAAAAATAATAATAATAATAATAATAAATAATAATTTTTTTAATAAAATTAATATTATTTTACTTCACATACTTAATAATTTTCAATAAAAAAATCAATTTTATTTCACATCCTAGACCAAAATATTCAAATCGAGTATTTTAATCTAGGATGTGATATAAAGTTAATATTTTTATTAAAAATTATTGAATATTTAAAATAAAATAATAATTTTTATATTAGAATTTACGTAGAATAATTAAATTTATTATTATTATTATTATTATTATTATTATTGTTTTTTTAAATCAGTACCATTTTAGTCCTGATTTTGGTCCTCGCGCCAAACAGGACCGTTAGCGAATCGGCCTTGTCTTTTAATTTCTTTAATGTAGTAAAAACAGGATCGAATCGGCTGGTTCGACAAATCCGATCGTGAATCAGTGTCTAGTTCGGTCTCGGTTCTTTGTTAAAATTGAAAAGGGATTAACCAGCTGATGATGTTTGTAGCCAAGTCAATAAACTTTCTAGATAAAAAAATTATATTAGATTCATATTTATGATTAAATTATTTAAAAAAAAAATAGCAATTTTTTTTATTTTTATGTGGATACATATTAAGTTTATCTTAAATATATATTACGTTTAATTTTTATTTATTCATATATATATATATATGTGTTTATCAATATTTATTTGTTATACTGAATACATGTTAATTATTTTTTATTAATTATATATATTTATGTATCAGATATTTTATATTAAATATATTCTATATTTTTAATATTATATATAATTATATTAATATTAGTAATTGGATTGATCGGTTAGACCGAATCATCGATCCGATCGTGAACTGAACATTATTTCAATTTGAGTAACGATTCGGTTTTTACAATATTGTATTTTTTAAGAGATAATTAGTAGAAATTATTTTTAGTGCATATAATAATAAATCTTCTGGTGGAGTTCTTGTAGGCAGTAGGAAAAGAGCTTATTTGACTACCTTTAAGTTGAAATTTGGATCGTGGTAATTAGAAATAATTAATAATAATATTTTTACGAAATTTTAAATAAAAAAAATATTAAAATATTTTTTTTGAAAAAGAATGTAATTTAGAGAATTTAGTCTTTTCGTGATTAGATCAATAATTGGATGAGATATCGGATTTATTTTTCATTATTTTTATCCCAAAATATCTCCAAATCTCAAGCTTTTGATAAAAATTAATCGTGTCTACTTTTAAAAAGAATGAACATGAAATTATAGGATATTTGTAAATGTAATATAAATTAATAATAAAATTTTTATATTATTTTCTTCAAATATAAAAGTATATAAATATGAACTCATAGATCTAAAGTATAAGCATTTAAACGTAGTCATCGATGATTTCATGTGAAAAATATAGAGAAATATTGTATAATGGATAGAATATGTAATATTAGAAAATTTTATTAATATATAACTCATTTCTAAAGGCAACCAGGTAATATTCCAAGAAACTTTTAACGAGATAATTATTAAAATTAGTAGATAATTAAATTTATTAAATTTTAAATTCTAAATAACGGAAATTTAACCCAAATTTTTATCCTTTTACTTTTTGAGTTTAGCCCAACAAATTAATAAGATAAACATGAAATTTAAAACATAATTTTACATAACAATAATGATAATTTCATATATTTCTTAAAAAAAATACAATTTCATATAATATAATAATAAAATAAAAATTTTGTTTTACCGGAGCCTTACGTTTGATATGATATTATGTATTTTTTTTTAAATAGTACGATATTATGTACTTTTAATTGTGCAATATTAGGCCTCGGCCTCTATAATATATCTACATATACACATAAAAATACATACATATATATATATTTGTTTTTTTTATAGTGATATATATATGGGCAAATTTCACTCAGATTCCTTAGTTTAAGGGTTATTATCACACAAGTTCACGTTTTTAAAATTATATCATCGGGGTCCCTAGGTTTTCAAAAATATCATGGGTCCTTTTTTAATTTTTTATTATTAAAAAATATAAAAATTACCATTATACCCTTACCCTCTCTCTCTCCACTAGATCTGGCAGACTGCAGCCACGCGGCGCACAGCTGTCTCCAGCAACCCGGCTGCCTCGCCTCCCAGAGGCAACGACCGCTGCGCAGCTATGGGGCCTCGCGCGACCGCCAGCGGTGTCGTGCGGCCGCCCGAGGCCCCCTAGCTGCACAATAGCCTCACGGCGCACGGCCGGCGAGGCAGCAGGGCAACTGGAGGCAGCTGCGCGCTGCGAGGCCACAGGCGGCCGGTGTCGTGTGACCGCACAAGGTCGCCGGAGGCGGTGTGGGGCGGCGCGGTGAAGGCACGGCTGCCGGATCTGGTGGAGAGAGGGAGGGCAAGGGTATAATTGTAATTTTTATATTTTTTAATAATAAAAAAGGGTTTTTACCCGTATGACACAAAAAAACTTAAATATTTACTTATTAGACACCTTAAAGTTAAATATTACATGACACACACTTATTTATTTTAATTTTACAACCAACACACCCTAGTTAAAAAATCCTTGCATTTTATTTAAGTAAATCATACTTAAGCCCAGTTAGATTTTATTCCTATGAACCATATTTAAGTTAAAACATAACTTAAGTATGATTTACTTAAATAAAATGCAAGGATTTTTTAACTAGGGTGTGTTGGTTGTAAAATTAAAATAAATAAGTGTGTGTTATGTAATATTTAACTTTAGGGTGTCTAATAAGTAAATATTGAAGTTTTTTGTGTCATACGGGTAAAAATCTCTAATAAAAAATAAAAAAGGATCCAGATGATAATTTTTGAAAACCTAGGGATCCCGATGATAATTTTAAAGATGTGGACTTGTGTGATAATAACCCTTAAAGGTAGGGACCTGGGTGAAATTTGCCCTATATATATATATATATAATCGATGGCCTAGGCCTCACGTTCGACTGCTGAAGTTAGTCAGCGCCAGTCACCTAGTTCCAAAACGTCTGTTTTCTCATTCTTCCTCTGTTTTTCTGTCTTCTTCCTCCTTGAATTCACCTCTCATGGCCTCCGCTTCCTTCTCCATCTCTGCATCTCCTCCTTCCAATGGCCCCAACGAAGAATTCCTACCAACACCTTCAACCGCCCTCCTCCGCTGCTCCCCTCCTCCCTCCCCACCCAAAAATCCCATCATCTTCTCCGTCCTCCTGGTCATTACCGTCATCTCCCTCGCCCTGGCGGCCGCCTTCGCCTTCTTCCTTTTCTCCCCGGCCCCCTCCTCCCCCTCCCCCGCCGCTGCAGTCTCCACCATCGCCGTCGCCCCCAAACCCATGAAACTCAAGGCCCGCCCCCTCTCCAATCTCTCCCGTCCCACCGTCATCCTCATCTCCTCCGACGGCTTCCGCCATGGCTACCAACACAAAGCCCCCTTGCCCAACATCCATCGTCTCATCGCTAATGGCACCGAGGCCGTCCCGGGCCTCATCCCCGTCTTCCCCACCCTCACCTTCCCCAACCACTACTCCATCGTCACTGGCCTCTACCCTCCCTCCCACGGAATCATCGAAAACCAGTTCGTCGATCCGGATTCCGGAGACCGCTTCACCATGGCCAGCCGCGAGCCCCAATGGTGGCTCGGCGAGCCGCTCTGGGAGACCGTCGTCAACCATGGCCTCGCCGCCGCCACCTGCTTCTGGCCCGGATCCGAAGTAATCAAAGGCTCTTGGAACTGCTCCCCTGATTTCTGCAGAAAATACGATGAATCGCTGCCATTTGAGGTGAGAGTGGATTCAGTTCTGAGCTATTTCGATCTCCCAAACAATCAAATTCCTTCTTTCATCAGTCTCTACTTTGAAGAGCCCGATCGCCAGGGCCACATCTTCGGCCCCGACGATCCGGAGATCACATCTGCTGTTCTTCAAATAGATCAAATGATTGGCAGATTGATTCAAGGCCTGGAAAACAGAGGAGTTTTCGACGATGTTTCCATCATTCTCCTCAGCGATCATGGAATGGTTGGCAATTGCGATAAAAAGCTCATCTTTCTCGAAGATCTCTCTCCATGGATCAAAATCCTCCCAGACTGGATTCAATCCTACTCTCCATTACTGGCGATTCGACCTCCGTCGGGGTCATCCCTATCCGAAACTGTCGCCAAGATGAATGAAGGATTGAAATCAGGGAAGGTGGAGAACGGCGGAAAGCTTAAGGTCTTCCGCAAGGAAGACCTGCCGGAACGGCTTCATTATGCCGACAGTTACCGAATTCCTCCGGTTATCGGAATCGTGGAAGAAGGGTACAAGGTGGAGCTCGTAAGATCGGAGAAGAAGGAGTGTGGGGGAGCCCATGGGTATGATAACTCCTTCTACTCCATGAGGACCATTTTTGTGGCTCATGGGCCGCAGTTTGAGGGAGGAAGAAAGGTGGGTTCTTTCGAAAATGTAGAGATTTACAATGTGATAGCTAAGATTCTGAAGCTGAAGGGACCCGCAAACAATGGCTCTGTTTCATTTCCTGAATCTCTTCTTTTGCCGGATGATTGATTCCAGCCGGGGAGGTACCAGTAGTTGTTGATGAATTAATAGAAGAGAAAAAAAAATTTCATTTTATTTTTGAGATATATTTTATGATGGAATAAAAATAACCTATTCACACGTTATGTTATATCAAACAAGAGACCGAAATGCTACATCTTATATAATGACATAAATTTTTTTTTTAATTGAATTGAAATTTAATAATACAAATATATTAGGCAGCTTATTTGTGTGAAATTAGATATCGAAATATGATGTACAATAATAATAATAATAATAATAATAATAACAATAATTAAGATTTAGAGTATATTCATATAATTTAATTGTAGAAGCTATTAGCTTAATAAATTAACCCAATAAGTTGGTCGATAGTATGTCAGCTGTTTCACTACTAGATTATTCAGTAGATTAAGATCATATGTTGCTGAATAATCCAGTGAATTATTATAAATTAGATTAATTTATTGAATGATTTATTAATTATGCAGTAGTCCAAATTTGTAAAAGAAAGAAAAAGCCCAAATATTATTTGCAATAAATGGGCTTTTCAAAATTGGGCCGGCCCATTTCATCACTTCTGCCGGAAGCTTAGACGGTGAGGCTATCAGCCGCCGTCCGGTCTCAGAAGTCCGTGGTTCTTCTCTACGAATCCTCGCAAAAGGTACGTCTTCGTCGGATCTGGCGAAAGTGTGGGGAATTGCTGGATCCAAGAATCGATCTCTTCTTCTTTCTCCCTTTTGCAGGTAAAACGGATCGGAGGTTAACGGTCCTCGGTTGTCTGGGCTGTCTGCTTCTTCGGTTCCGCAAGAGGCATGGCCGTTATTCCTTCTCCGTCGATGCCCACGAAGCGAATCCTACGCCGCTTAATGCCGGTTCTTCTCGTTGGATATGGAGGTTAGTTTTCCTGTTTGTTCTGTTTCTCGCTTCGATTTTGTTCCATTAGGGCTCCTTTGAAATCGGCTTAATATTGTAAGTAAAATCAGTTTATAGTTCTTCCTGTTTGATTCACTTACTGTGAGCATGCTACTGATATTTGCACTGAAAAGGATTTTGTTCAATGTTGGTTCACTTGATTCTAGCGATTTCAGCTGAAAATTGCTTCGATGATTTATTTCGGTAGCTTGTTCTTAGGTAAACTTAAGCATTATTCGGTGGATGAACATGATCCTGCATAAAGTGAAGATGAGACTATTCAAGGATGATGCAATAACATGATTTTGTTGGACGTGTAGCAAACAAACACCATGTAACTTACAGGGCCTACACCCGTTGAGCGAGGGTGACCACCTTGAAGATGTTGTCGAGGATGTTATCCACGTTGATCTTAGTGACTGTGCTTCAGACATAGAGGGCACGTTAGAGAGCTAGTTACTTGAGAATGTCTAATGCATACCATTTATTTTTCGCATAGTTGAGGAGCAAGAATACACCTCATCCGACTGGCTAGTAATCTCCATCACTATTTATCCCAATCCATTATATGGATTGGACATGTTCAAGCTTACTGAGAGTGACATTGAGCGAGGATAAGGAGCACACTACTCCTGGAGTCACTATTCGCTAACCTTGTACTGCTTCCCAACCTATCATACACTTATATGAAAATGGCTATTTGATCTCATCAATAGTCACGACAGTGTTAAGGATCCAATGTTAGGTGGTGCCATGGAGCTTATTAGCGCGTAGGGTGTAATTTGGATCGCTTTAGTTCGGTTCCATGAGAGATTGGAACCAAACCGACTACACTCAGTTCTATGATTTCAGGAATTGTAATCGAACAGACTTCATTGGACCCGAACCGAATTTTTCGGCTTCGGTCCAGCTCAGGTCCAGTTCCAAATTTAAAACATAAATTTCTTTATACCGGTATAAAAAATATAATAACAAAAAATTTAAAAATCAAATAATTTCTCTTAAATAGTTAAAATTAGAAATTTCAATTTGAAATACATGACAACTCATATCAAAAAGTCAATATTAACCCTTACCTTAAAAGACCATAACCAATAATTAACTATACTATATTTAACAATCAACAATTATTTGGTTCGGGTCGATTCTGGTTTAACCAAGCATTAGAATTGAGAACCGACTCGAACCGACTAGTTCTAATAAATTTGCAACCATACCCAAACCGAACCGAATTGAATTGATTGGTTCGGTTCGATTCTGGGTCGGTTCTCGGTTCTTCAGGTTTATTTGCACATCTCTACTAGCGAGTCACACCCTAATGCTTATTCCTTCTTTGGGTTGACAAAATGTGTTTGTCTATCACCTAACATTCTAGTGGACCTTAATTCAAAGAAAAAAAAACATTCTAGTGGACCCATAGATTTCATTCTCTCATTTGAGAGTGATGAAGGTTAACAACTTGTTGTGGATAGTGGGGGTGAGTTGTAACATCCCGTGATCTTATTGTAGAGATATTGTCCGCTTTGATTTTAGGAAAAATGCGTGGCTTGAGCGCTTCCCAGGAGGTCACCCATCCCAGTGCTACTCCAGCCTAAGTATGCTCAACTATGTAGTTTTCCATCATTAGCCTCACGGTTTTTCCCCAAAAGACGCCTCTACCATTTGAGATCATGTTATCTACTTATACAGCTCAGGATCTCCCTCCCTTTCTGATGTGGGACGATTCATTCATGTGCCCCTCTCACCACTCATTATTCAGCTTAGAAGCCTGTCAGGAGCCGCACTTTGCCTCAGTGATTTCTTTCTTTTAGAACATCACCCGACGATCACTCCCCGCCCTCTTTGGCCACGGGCGTCACATGAGTGGTCGCACTAAATCCACTACTTCTGCCAGTGTCTTACTTCAAGACTCCTTGCTGATCCACGACCCTTATGGCTTGCCGATTGAGGTGTTGCATCATAACTAAATCCTAGAACTTGATTCTAAACGATCTCTTTGGTAAGCCTCCTCCATCGTGATTAGCTTGGTTTTCTGGCGGGTGGATCCTTGAATGCACTCGTATGGGTGCGTTGTCTAGTAATATGTTCCTTATTCTCATCTTGAGGAAAAATAAAAGCTGGTGACAATGTTCACATTTCTCCGTAAGCTTCCTTACTTCAGTGGAAGTCATTTGTTGGAAGGGTTTATAGGAGTTCATTGTTTCCATCCTAGTGTTAGAATTTTGTTTCCTTCTAGTTTTGCACACTCAGACTGCAATGAGTTAGGGTGGATAGTCGAATCTTAGGCCTTTAGAGGTGTTTTGTTAGTAAAGTCTTTTGAATAATTTTAGTCCTGTGTCGAGCATGCATCTGATGAGACCTTCATGTGCCTATAGCCTTAGTTGACTCATTTGTGTTAAGGTCTTTTGCGCTTACATTCACATTTACATGTCATTTGCATGGGCTTCATTCAGAAATTAGAAGAAAGCTAGCTCTTAACTATTAAAAGGTCAAATCTACAATCAATTAACGTTGGAGGTCTAGAATTTTACAGAGTGTGATTCAATGACTGTGATGTTACTTCCAGAGCGGCTCTTTATGAGAACCCTTAAAAAAATTTGCAGGTAGATACGTAAGACAATATGAGGTGCTTAGAAAGATAAATAAAAATGCATACGAGTTAGATCTTCCTTTGGAGATTGGAATTACTCCAGTTTTCAATGTAGTTGTTTAACTTACTACTTTGAGCCTATTTTTAGCACCTTCCTATATGCCACTACTATAGGTCCTGAGTCACGATCCATGTTTTCCATAGCTCCTTTTACTGTTTCATCTACGAAAGAAATTTCAATTGATGTAACCCGTCCTTTGATGGTTTGTATGTCAGGTATGTCATCCACCATTCCCATAGACTCTACTATACCCCTCCCTCAAGTTGGATGACGTTTTACTAGGTTTCATATTCACGAGAGCATTATTGAAGAGCAGTTTCATAATACACTGATGATAGCACAGATTCCTAGTTAGGTGGAGAGTACTAACTTCACCTGACAATATATGTTTTACATTTGAGGACATTGTACCTCATGTTTTTGCAGATCTATTTAGAGCAGCACTCGATGAAGTTGAGCTCTTCACAGATGGGGAGTGCTAACCTAGGGTATCCTAGATGCTTTCTTCATATTCGACATTGTATTTAGCACTCTATTGCGATTTTATTTAGCTCAACATTTATTGTTCCTTTTATTTGTTTTTATGAGATATCTGTCTTATTTTTTCTTTTTATGATATTGTAGTGATGATTAATTTGTAATTGAGTACTCCATTGCGATTTTATTTAGCTCACCATATATTGTTCTTTTTATTTGTTTTTATGAGATATCTGTCTTATTTTGTTCTTTTTATGATATTGTAGTAACGATTGATTTGTAATTGAGAGTAAAATTGGGGGCCAAATAGCATTTCATCTTGCAATAGACTACATGTTGAAGCCATGGATATGACTGAAAATAAACCAATTTGAATTGAGTAACGCTCTATTCAAGTTCAAGTCATTTATTAATAGCGAGCTCAAGCTCAAACTTAAGCTCATTTCAAGTTTGTACAAGCTTGATTCACGAATATGATGACATGTTCAGGTTTGATTTGTGTTTTGTTTATGCACGAGCATCTTATTTGTTCACGAACAAGCTTATATATATTTGTATTTGAATTTACGAATATGGAGACTATCAAGCGATTTAATAATTCATGTAAAAAATGTTATTAGGTACTTTAATATGTACATGTATGGGGAAATCACCATGTTGATTCATGATTGATGAACTTAATTTTTTTTATATTACTAAACATGATATACTAAAATTACTAAATGAACTTTAAATTAGCTCTAAACAAGCCTCAAATTGAGCCTTTTGATTAAGCTTGTTTTTGAAGTTTCATTTGAACAATCACAAACCAAATATTGGTATGTTCAAACTTGTTTATTTACTATTCAAGATTTTTAAATTTACGTTTATATTTGTTTGTCAAGATTTACAAACCAAACACAAATGCGCTTCTATCGAATTGAATATTGAGTTGTTCAGTGAATGCTCAGTTCATTTACATCCCTAGCCATGGCAAAGAGGGCAGCCTGCATGTGGGATTTCAGCCATCATTAACTTGGCTGCTTTGATCCGATGAGTGGGACGCAGCATTCATTGAACTATAAAACAGAGATAATGTAGGGTTTTGGGGGGCAATTAGAGAGCAAAATTTTATCGTTTCTTCTTAGCTATATCGAGAACCAGCAACCACTATGGAGTGTGGAGCTTCTCCTAGCACACTGGGGAGAGAACTTGCTTGGAACTAAGGAGTCTCAAGTTTGAATCCACACCACCACAATTCTCAGTTGGGGCGGGGAACAAAAAAAGAACCAGCAACCACCACTAGTGGCAATTCTTGGAGTTGGACGGACCGAATCTGAACAAGCTACGGGAGAGGCGGTCGATCATGGGATGCTCAATTGGCGATTGATTGAAGGGTATGAGCCTATTTTTTTTCTTCTTGATTCTTGTAGTATCTCCATTATTTCAATTAATTTTTTTCTTATTCTTCTTACTGAAGTACATTGATTCTTTTCTTCTAACTTGTCCTTAATCAAATTGCAGCTGCTGCAAAATTTCGACTACATGGATTTCTATGTTGGTTCATTAATTGTTCGCCCGCGTATGGAATCGCAAATTCGGTTTTTCTTCCTGCACACTTCGTCATTGTTTCGCATCTTTAGATAGATGAATATCTTGCTGATTTTCTCTTTATCGAATCCGCTGCATTTTACACAAACTGCAATATTTCTGTACATGGTGGTTTAAACCCGTCTCTAATATGATGTCGTGGTTTTTCTCAATGAGATTTTAATGACTTCTTTTTTTCCTACCATCTTTATTTCTTTTAGCTGCCCTTTTTAGTCGAGTAGAGAATGAATTATATTGACACAAGTCGTATTCTATCTTTTAGACTTTTCTTCTACTCGTCTTTTCATAGTAATGGTAGATTTTCTTATTTGGCAATAACAGAGAGATCACAGCTAGAAAAATAAAATTAGAGCTGTGTAAAGGAGAGGAGATTTTTACATGAAAAATTTATGAGTAATGGAAAAATCATAGATGCACAATGGTCTGAGATTAATTAGGTGTTGTAATTTTTAACTCAATCTGAACTCGTTTTATCTTAATCGAGTATCGGTTGCGCTTATCAAAGTTTCAATTATAAATGAGTCGACTTAAATTTGCCTTATTTAAGAGAGCCTGAGTACGGATTGGCAGGACAACACAATCATAGCCTGCTAATGACTCGTTTAACAAAATTAGTACATATTTTCATTCTTAGTATTAATTTTAAATAATAATTTAGTTATATTTTAGGGGCATTTATATACATACCTTTTAAATCATCTTGAATTACATATTAAACCCCTCATTTTTTAATTTTACAATTTAAGCCTCTAAATTATCCAAAAATGAAAACTAGTAGAATACATGTATTTGTAAATATATTTATAATATTTGTATATATATATATATATTATTGATAATAAACATCCAAATAATTATAAATCAGAAAAAAATATACTTTGAAAATCTTAAGAAAGACCTAAATATGTTATTTTTTGATGATTTAGGGGGTTGAGTTGTAAAATTAAAAATAAGGGATTTAATATGTAATTTAAGATGATTTAAGGGGTATGTATATAATTCTCTCTATATTTTAACATGTTTTTATTAAATTTTATGATTATATTAATTTAAAATAAAAATATTGAATTTACTAAATTTAATATATCAAAAATTCTAATAAATGGGTTAGTTAGATAACTCATTTATTAAATAGATCTAGTATGAGTTTTGATGCTTAACTTATTTAATAAACGAGTTGGGTTTGAGTCAAGTTTATATAGGTTGAATCAAAAAATGAGTTGGCTTGAATCCAACGTACTAACTCGAATTACCACTCTCAAGATTAATTCATTATAGCAGCGCTATTACATAAGCTTCAAAGTGATGAATCTGCCCTTATGAGGTTGAGAATTCACTCGTCTATACCGAAAAAAAGCTCGTGTGGTTCGTGTTTTTTTTTTTTTTAGCCCAACACAAATTTTAATTATAAAAAAAAAATTATTTTATATTTAACACAAGAACATTAGATATTAAATTTAATATTAAATTAAATTTTTTTTATTAAATTTATAAGATAATTTTTTTTTCTCCTATCTAAAATTTAACCCTCAAACCAAATGAGGTCTTAACGTTTGTAACAATGTTATCAATAGAAAGTAAGATGAAGAGATTCTTTGAACGTTATTGGAACAATGATTGAACCGTTGGTGAGTTCCACTCTCTAACACACCACTCATTATTATCTCCGCTACGGATAAAAAATTGTAACATGCTTTTTAACATTCTACTTATTATCCTTCTATGCGTGTCTATAAATAGGAAATTTTTTTTCTAGAGTAGAGCTCACGGAAAATCCCTTGCCACAATTTATGATAGTTTTCTTATCTTAAATTAGGAAAAAATATTCTGTTCAGAAGATGCCACGTGTGCACGGGCCCACCATCCACTGTGCATATGTGGTGCTCAACTGTTTGGCGTTGAACCGTTTAGGCACCAAACCAAACGGATCTGGTCGGATCATCGGGTCGGAGCGTCGAATCAGAGAAGATATTCATTTATTTATTAAATTCAAATTAGATCTCGAATTAAGTTAGATCTTGGTCCGGCTCACCACAAGTCTAGTCTCTGGGCTCGTTTGGTTCGAACTATTTTTTGTCATTAAATTGATAAAATAAATTAATTTTTTATCTAAACTTCAATTCTCGAACTAAACGAGTCCTTTTTAAGTCTGAATTGTAGGCAAGAGGAATTGGCCACATGGCCTACGTCCTTGGGATATGAGCAAAATTATCTGGAGCCCCCAAATTATTTTTCAGGATCATGAAGATTAGAAAAATTTGGGTATTGTGTGGCTCTGCTTTAAAACCCTATCCAAAAACATTCCCACCTTATCGTCCCTTTTCTGCAAAAAGACAACAAGAAGAAACAATCTTTAATGCACAGGCGTGTGCCCTCCACGGCCACCTATTTTGCCCTTCTATGATCGATTTCTCTGCGGCTCGAAAACAACTTGACGTATATTCAAGTACTTAACACCGACCTTAATCATGTGTTTTGTTACTCTTCGTAATATTTATGTTAGTTGATGTCTAATGATTTGTTTTGAGTTTAATGGTGTCAGTTTTGTAGACGAACTGCTAATTTAATGCTCCGCGTAATGATTGAAGTGAGGAAGCTGTGACGTGAACTCGAACTTCACGTGAGAAAATGAAGACCCAAGACTTGTTTGTGTTTAGCGGTTGATTTCTTGTTTTGTATATAAATAGATACAACATTGGTCCTTGTAGTGCTAAGGATGGTGTGGATCGTTTATTGTTTAGTTGGATTGAGGTTAGATTGAGTTCATTTGAAATGATTGACCAAAACGCGAATTTGACTG
Organism: Apostasia shenzhenica; assembly: GCA_002786265.1. Lineage (NCBI taxonomy): Eukaryota > Viridiplantae > Streptophyta > Magnoliopsida > Asparagales > Orchidaceae > Apostasia > Apostasia shenzhenica. The sequence goes on from KZ451908.1 coordinate 263,339, forward strand.
TATGATGGTGTTGGTTGACAAAATGATTGACCAAGAAGATTGGTTGATCAATGGCGGTGCACGTATTTGAGAGATCAGTAATGCTAGCTTGATCGATCAATAACAGGGAGTAGATTTCAATGATCGATCATTTGGTTGATCAAGTGATTGACCAAGCCTATTGGTTACTAATGTTGAACAATTGGTTGACCAAATGCAGTATGAACTTTGACCATTGAAGTTGTGACGATTAGTCTCTTGATTGACCAAGAGGCTGACCGGGGATTTTTGCTCAGTTATGTTACTAGCTATTTGGGGGCTAGACTATTTCAAGAAATGGGTGGGGCCTTTCAGAGCTTGTTGATGAACATTTTTTAACATTTTTTATCCCTTTGGGTTGAGAGTTAAGCCCCTTAAGCGTTAATGATCTAAGTGTGACCGAAGGGTGATGAAAGTATAATTACATTAATTAAAATGCTCAAGTGTTAAAAAAAGTATAGATTGAATCTATTTCCGTCTCAGGACTTAAGGAATCAATCATTAGGAGAGTAAAGTATTTTATTTTATACTAATTTCTTGTATCTTATATCTGCATTTTATTTTTCTTTACTGTATCGTAGAGAGCCTTTAACGAGCGAATCGTGTCAGTAGTTTGTTCACTATTGCTTAAATCTTCACTATACCAAGGTTTTGAGGAGACCCCTTAAATCGTCCATTGAGCATGGAGAATATAAGGTGCTTGTCATTCAAGATCATATATAACAATTTATACATTAACTCATTATTTTTTATACGTCTTTCTTTCTCTCAACTTCAAGGCTTGGATCCCTTACAATTATATATAAGGGGCCTCTATTACTCTGTTTGGTCAAAAAAAATTTTAATCATGGCTAAAATTTCTTTTAATTATATAAAATATTATTTTATTTTTAAAAATAAAGTAATATTTTATATCTCATCCTACACAAATTTAAATATTAAATAATTACTTTATTTACATCTAATATAATTTTTAATATAACTAATTTACTTTATTTCACATCATATATATTTTTTTAAAAAATTTCACAAAATTTTTTCTAATCATTTTTTCTCTCCAGCCAAACAGAGCTTATGCGTTAATCTACTCATTTTTTATTTTATCTGCACATTATTTCAAATTGAGAAAGTTTTAAACAATTAAAATTTTAAGAATTGTCTATTTTCAAAAATATATATATATTTTTTTGATAGAATTTTCAAACATAATTACCTGACCTAGATAGGGCTCAAATTGTAGAATATATCCAAAGAAGAGTAGCTTTCAAACTGCCACATACAAATCTAATGAACATGGCCCTAAGCTAAAGGACATTGTCCTCCATGTTTGTTTGCTCCACATCTCTCTCTACCCTTTATACTCACAAAGTAATTTAAGTGAAAAAAAAAATTTGGAGCATTTATGTTCATCTTCATATAAATTATCTTATTTATATTAATTCTTATTATTTACATTTTTTGATATTATTGACTTTGAAAGTTAAGCTCATGCTTTGTGGGTATTGGGTATGACTATTTTTTCAATTTTTTTATAAAAAAATATAATTTTTTTTAGATATAAAGTTAGGTTAATTGTGAGAATATTAAATAAAATTAATTAATGTATTGAGAACTGTATAGGCTAATTTATTTTTTTTTAAAATAATTTTACCTAACTTGCGTATGAACCAAATAGTGGCTAAGTATTGGTCTGAAAGTAAATATGTTTGTGGGCATAAAACTAATAAGAAAATCCAAAAAACCGCAAGATCAGAAATTGATTTCTAGTAGTTCAAACCGGGTCAACGGCATATTTTGGTCCAAACTTGTTCGAGAACTCGAACTTATTCGTGCTTTACATACTTGGTTAAACACCCAACATTTAGATAATGTTCATATTCATAGAGCTGCTAACCGACTTCGTTAACCTGCTTGATTGCATCAACTCTTCTCAGTTGATCGGAGATCTCCTCCTAAACAGATGGCTTGTGGTACCCAATCGCGCCTCTAAAGAGTGAAGCGACATTCTAGTTAAGGTAGTTAGATTCAAGTCCGTTTAATGCTCTGATGTAATTCAATTTTTTCGGAGAAATTCCTGAAGCTTACGATACGGGTACTACTCTATTCAAAGCTTTATTGTCTTGTGATAATAGCGAACTTGATTTTAAGTCATCAGTACCTAACGTGAAGATTTGTTATTCTCTTTTTTTTTTTAACACAAAAATATTACGTTCTCCATAACATCTAATAAATAAGCAGATCAAATTGTAATCATATAACTCACAAGTGGTTTTGCATTTCAATGATTCAAACATTCCAAAATTAGATTTTTCATATATAATTAAATATAATTTTAAGTATTTTATGTATATATATATATATGTACATATTTATACATTTATGCATGTACTTTAAGTAGAAGCGATTGAGAAAAGGTCTACGTGACCAATTTTAAGATCATAAAAACTTTATCTTGTCTACTATGATCAAGAGGCCATTATCATGCTGCTGACCACTCAATTGATAAGCGATGCCAAAAAAAAAAAAAAAAAAAGAGAAAAAAAAAAGAAAAACTGCAATATAATTAGCACTATAAATATTTTCTTTATTTTCTCAATATACAATGAATTTTGGTCTAATATTAGATACTTATCTCGATGCAGTTGTTTGGCCATTTTAATTCTTTGATAAAAAAAAATTATTTTATGATTTTAAAAGAATTAAAATAATGTTTATTTTGAAATAAAAATAATTTTAATACTAAAATTTGTATTAAGATAAAAAAATAACTCGAACCAAATAAGATGTCATATGTACATCATTAATGCCACACTAAATTTTTAATATTACATGGTTCTGCAAATATGTTAATTTTATAATTTAAATTTTATTGAAGATTATAATATATATAGATAATATTCAAAATTTTATGTAGATTTATATGCAAATATTTTTTTAAAAAAAATTAATTTGACATGCAGCCTTTCTGCACTGCTCTGTCTGAGTGGTTCACAGGCAGCAGCTGCAGCTTTAATTATACAGATGGAGCCAAGTGAATAAGTAGAATGAGATGGTTATCAAAGTTGAACAAAAAAGATAAATAATAGCCAGTTTAACGACATATACGCGACGTTACAATTGATCAAAGTCGATAGTAATTGATCGAATTGAAGTCGAGTTATCAAAAATAACTAACAACTTGAATCATGTACTTATTCAACTTCTATACCACATGTTAAGACGGGAAACAATCAACGATTTTTTACGTGGAAAACCGACTGGCGGAAAAACCACGGCTCCTTTTCGAGGAGGCTTGAAGTGTTACTAGAAATGTCTTTGCTTGGGTTACAGAATACTCAGAAGGGTTTTTTTTTTTTTGGATTTCTCAGCACCTTCAAGGCTTGTAACAGAAGTATATATACCCTCGGCCTGTTCTGTCTAGTCATTTTCAGCCGAATAATCTACTGTCCTAGTAACAGCTCAATTAATGCCTGCGGATGGCTAGTATGTGACTCATGTACGATGTGTCAGCGGGTACAGTCCGTCGGCAAGAAAACCGCGTCTCCCTCAGAGAAGTACAATCTCCCAACGGTCAGATGTCAGGTCGGGTCCATGTTCTTCGGGATGTTAACCTTTCGGCGTCTACTGTTCGGGATGATACCTCTCCTGTTCGGCTCGGATACCTTGCTCACGTGGAGACCACGTGGGCAACCACGTGGACGGCCCGGATGAAAAGGTGCGAATCCAATTGCAACACCACATCTACGCAGTAGGACGACGAGTTTATTTCAAGTCGAATTACTTTAATTTTGAGGACAAACACATTGATAGCAAGCCATAATGTCTTATGTCAACTTCTTATCCTGGTCCAGCAGCCTGCCCATGGATTTAATGTCTTATGGCAATATTAGGATAGAGGATGAAAGAAACAAACTATTACGAGCCTTATGTTCTACGGGTCGAATCAAAAGGTTGAAAACACGCATCGCGTCAAAATGGCTGTAGATACGAATCAAGAAACTACAGTAAAGGGTTTTTGTTCGAAAACTTTAATGAAAGTATATCGATGTTCCTTCAGTTTGGCTTTGGTTACTTATAAATTGCTTGTAGCTAATATTAATTTTTTGGGGGTCCCTAATATTTTGATATCTTAACCTTTTAACCTCAGTGATGTGTCCCCCTCAAAGGTGTGAGAGGCTTGTCACGTGAATGCCTTCCAAGATTCTTCATCCTTCTTTTGTGAATAAACTACATCCGAGCACCTGTAATTTGAGTCACCTTTTATATAGATCCATATTTTTTTGGACTCCTTCATATAGTTTTCATTTAGATACAATAACTTCAACTGAATGATCAAAATGTATCTACTCTCTCCCCGGTGATAGACCTCTTTCTTCAATTATTTCTTGACACAATGCATATAGATGGAGGAAACAAAGAGACTGGAGGAAGAGAAGAAAGAGATGAGGGGGATGAGCAGGAGGGAGAGACGTTCTGATCTAGATCTATGGAAACTAAAAATAATAAGAAAAAATATGAGTCTTTCGATTCAGGTTAATAGGAAAACCCGCGTGAAGACCTCGGGGCTGTTGTAAAATGATTCAACGGGTATGGTCTTACATTAAATCTGACTAAACCTGAGTTACCAGGGTTTAACTTACCCTTATTTTATGTTTGTCCCCTATAAATAGTCTGCTGTTTCTCCAATACAATGAAATTTACTCACTCTTCATCTCTCCCTCTCTCTCTCTCTCTCTCTCTCTCTCTCCATAAATTCTTTCTCCCTTTGCCAAATTTCTCATTTCTCCCATCTAAAAGGAGATCAAGATCAATACTTTTACCCCTTCTTCAATCAAGAGAAAAGCAGCAGTAATTCCATGGAGCTTCCTCCAATTCTCCCTCAGAATCCTCCAGATCATAAACCTCTCAATCAAGAGGTAACATTAAATGCATGCATGTCAACCTAGAAAGCACATACACATCATCCAACCATGAGCTTCTACACAAATTTTTTTCAATTTAACGTACAAATTCCGATCGAGTTAACATCATGATTACTAGCTACAATTTCTTCTGAATTCCACATAGTTGCATAAATTTTCCCGTCTGCTGCTCCCCGTGAACGAACGTCGTTTTATCTGTTCTCTACTTCATATTTTCATACCTTGTTACTATCATGTAGATCGAAAGGCAGCCAGAAAGTAGAGATTATGTCACCATTCAAGCTTCATACTGTCATTATGTTAGAGGAGATGATCAGGATCACACTGCACAGTGGATTTCACCCAGCAAAACCGAGAAGAAGATAATCACGAGACCAACGCTCATGAAGTCTGATCAGAATATTACGGCAAAAGGAAGAAGAAGGAAGCATGATCACCATGATCAGAAGCAAGGAAGCCATGAATGCAGCAGCGAAAGCTTTGTTCATGGTGGACTCATAAGAAGCTGCTCTGCCTGCAATACCACCAAGACTCCTCTATGGAGGAGTGGACCTTGTGGCCCAAAGGTATAAAATGTTCACAATATCTCAACTTTTCATCTTATAGTTTTTTTTTTCTATAAACATGAAAGCTAATTAAGGAAGCACAGATAGTTCTAAAGGATTATCGTATTCATATCAAACACGATACTTTCAAATACTTGACAAGGGCATGTCCAAATGAAAAATATTAGTTGGATGATGCAATTAATAGCGAAGGATTTCAAAAAATTTTAGAATTCAAATGATGCGCATTTTATCTAAATGTACGCATATAAAAATAACTATAAAAATTTGAGTGTTATATATGCAAAAGAACAAATTATATTATACAAAAACTAAGAGTTCTCTCGCCTCTCACACGTACAACTCGTGTTTCTTTTCAAGCTTGTTTGACATCTACAGCAAATTGGGGATCACCAAAAAAATCATAATCTTTTGCATCGAATGCAATTTTCTAGTAAAAATATATACATAAATTCTAACTTAAAAATTTATGTATTTGATGTGTTGTGTAATAGAAAAATCCTAATTAAATTTAAATGTATATTTTATAGTACAGTAGATAGACCAATAATATTATATAATACTAAATATTAGCCTACAGAGTAAAAACATGTAAATAAATAAAGCATTAAAAAATGAAGATGCTAAAGTGGATATACACGAACTGATCGAATGACAAATGAGTAAATTAGCGAGAAATTTATAGTAACCTCTATTTAAAATAAGCTCATAGAGAGTCAGTTTATATGGTTTAAACAAATAAATCGTAAATTGACAAAAACTTTAATAGGAGGTGTTAGATTATTAAATTTTAATAACTATATAAAGAGAGAAAGATGGCCAAACACTTGTAGCCTCGTTTGGTTCGAGGAGAGATTTTCGTCCAACACAAATTTCAACTATAAAATTCAACTTTATTTCTCATCCAATATAAATACGAATATTAGAATTGATATTTCACATTTTACACACTTTCTAATAGTAAAATAAATTTCTCTTTCATTAAACTTAAAAAATAAAATAATTTTTTTTTTCTTGTCTAAAAAGAAGCTCGAACCAAACGAGACCTTGAGAGATACAACAATAAACTGTAAGGAATAACTTCTACTTAGAACTAAATAAAAAGTATTTATCTAATAAAAATACTGTCAAAATAAATAATTCATATGGCCTAACCCCACTCTATTGGGATAAATATTTTGGTTTCACACATCTATAGAAACTTGTAGAGGCCGAAATCCTTCAACCATACAAGCTCATAATGCGCCTCCTACTCTTAAGAGAATATTTTATTCAATATTATTTTAATATTATATTGTTCTGTCTTATTATTTAAATATTATTTTTGAAGAATAATTTCATAATTTTTATATAATTATTTATACATATTATTAAACTAAATAGTTATTCTCGCTAAATGATATAACATCAATATAATATTCAACAAACTCCCTAATTTAATTTGAATCATTAATTCATGCTGATCTAATTCCAGCCCCTCAAGCTCAATCAGATTCAATCTTGAGTTTCATTGTGACTCATGATTCAATATGAAATTTATATCTTATTAAAATTGTAATTTTTTTTTAATTTTTTTGATCATAGTAAATGTATCCTTACTACTAACAAAATATTTTCTATAAAAATATTATGCGGCGCAGTCTCTTTGTAACGCCTGTGGAATAAGGCAAATGAAGGCTAGACGGGCAATGGCAGCTGCGACGGCGAGCGCCGGCAGCGGGCGGCCACCGGCGGCGGCGAGGAACGCCGGGAAAGAAGAGTCTTTGGACGGCGACCGCCGCGTCCCCTTTAAGAAGAGGTGCAGATTTACTGCTGCCCAGAGGAATGAGATGGTGATGGGCTTGAAGAAGAGCTCGGCTTTTCAGAGAGTTTTCCCACAGGACGAGAAGGAAGCTGCCATCTTGTTGATGGCTTTGTCATCTGGAGTGATTTGTAGCTCGTGATGGCCAAAGTTTGCATTTTTTTTTTTTTTTTTGGAAAATTGGACACATTATGCTTCGTATTATCGTATTTATAAAATTAAATTAATAGTTATTTTTAAAATATTACAATATGATATCAAAACTTTTTAAAAATAACATCTCATAATGCGTGGAATGCAATATTTAAAAAATTTTGATATACAATATTATAGATGTAATATATATATATATATATATATATATGTTAATATGAAATTTTATGTGCGTAATTGCTCTTTGATAAAGATTTTGATTATCAAAGATGTTTCTGAGTGTTGGTGAGATTTCATCTGAATAAAACTCAGTAAAACAAAATTCAAACTTAAGCTTTATTGAATCAATATATGATAGTTCAATTGTTAGTATTGTGTTAGAAAGAGAAATAAAATTTATTTTTGAGCAGGATCGGTTGCGGAAACCTCCACAAGGCAAAGTTGCAATGTAGCTTCATCGATTGCGGTGTGGGCTAGTTGTCCGAAAGCAAATGTTTTTTCACATATACCGTCAAATTCTTTGGCATAGTTCTTATTCAAGTCACCTCAAACTCTACTATTATGATGTACTAATTTTCCCAAGCCTTGGGTAATGTAAACAAGGAATGGTGTATGGATGTGTTAAGAGTGGTTTTCAAGTGGAAGAAGAACCACAATCAAAGAACATGCGATTACGTCAGGCGTCTGTCCATGCAGGTGAGCGAGCCCCGCTTCGTGCATAATGTCACAAATGGCATTAAGTTGCAGAGCGGATGACTGACTGAACGGTCTAGTAGGCAATTGAACCGTACATTTACTCTGGCTGAAAGGTCTCTTTGGCTATCAAATCAAGTATTTGTCCAAGAAAAATAGGTATAACTTGAAATCAAATAAGTATTTGTCTGCAATAGTATTAAATGTAATTACATCTTCTTTAGTTGATACATATCTAATTTCAAATTATACTAACTTTTTTGATAAATACCTAACTAATACCTGCTTATCTGGTGGCTGAACAGACGATCCGATCAGAGCGAATGAACTATTCGGTCAGCTAACTAGAAGTCCAATTTGTCAACCAGATCATATGGTCAGTCAACCCGACAGTCTGCTCGGCAACTTAACACTTTTTGCGGCATTATACGCGAAACAAGGCCTGCTTAACAGCGTGGCCTTCCGCGATCAATCATAAGAGTTCAGCTAGGTTGGATCTTAGAAATTTGGAGCTTACACTCTTCGTGTGAAAGACCCAAGTTAACAATTTGTTGACGGTCTAAATTAAGGTACTATTTACATTGAGATGTACTTGCGTTGGCCGGGACATTAGATAAAAGTGCTCACAAGTGTTTCTTAACCAACCTAACTGAGCAAGATGACATACCAGATCACCTCTAAAGAAGTGCATTCTCCTTGAATCAACACATTAACATTTTTCGATTTGGTATAGTGCCTAAATGGCTTGGCGAAGATGAATCGATGATCCCTTTCATTTACCCTCTTCGTATTGAACTTCCTGTCACGACACTTCTCATTTGCGAGTTTGAGTCGCAACACTTCCCAAGGGTAGCTCGCAATATGTTTAGCACCTTGCCGATTAATAGTAGGGTCGACTCTTCGGGACATTCAGTCGATGCTACAGAAGGTAAGTATTACACTCTGGCATGCACTCTATAACTGCTGTTGTGGATTCTGTGCAGAGGCCTTTCAGTTTTGGCCTTGAAATGGCACAAGTTGTCAGATACCTTCAAGCCAAAAGAGTGATCTTTGACTATACGTAGGGTGTAGCCAAACTTGCTATAGTAATCGTAGTGTTTCGAGAGGTCCTAGTGCCGTAGTGCGGTTCTAAATTTTGAGCAAAAGGAGGTGCTCGATGTAGCATTAAGGGTTGCAAATATTTATTCTACCAAGAAAGCTATATTATAGTAATCGTAGTATGACATAAAAACTTAAGGATACTTTGAAGATCTATTGGTGGGGATCCAAGGACTATCTAGGTTGATCCTTGAAATGCTTGGCTTTCATTCAGATTCGATGCGTTTGTCCTCCTTGTTATGTGCAGCATTACACATTTATCTAGTGAACTTTTAAAATGCATTTCTTTTTAGGCACTGTCCCCCCAAGCTTTGTCCAGTGTTTCACTATTTTGATTCTCATCTTCATCAATTCGTCATAGAGAATGACACAGTGCCACCTTTGTAGAGACTCCAAAAGAAACGCATCATTTGCGATCAGGAGCAAGAAGTGATTAATAAAGTTTTCGAGCGACTAATTCGAACTCTACTCTATTTTTTGGAGCTCCATAATAGTGATAGGGGGTCTACAAGCCATGAACCTTGCCATGGAGAACTATAAAAAAGTCATGGATAGATCACACCAGGATCTTGTAGAACCAGTCCAAGGCTACACTAGTGCGTCTTTGAACCTATACATATAGGCAGTCGAGAAAGCCTCACATACGTAGAAGCTCTCAAAATGTCGATGAGTTTGAAGCTTGGGGACTTAAATTTCTTAGGGAACTAGTGTACTAGGATAGCCAGGGAGTAGAACAATTTTTCCTGACCATTCGGGTTAGCCAAATAGAAGATCCCAGTTTAGGGTTAGCTCTCCTCCTTAAAGTCCAAGCTGTTCTCCTTAGGACTGACCTCAAAGTTGATGGATTGACTACGGGGCTAATGGTGAGGATGAGGAAATTTGGGTCGTAGCGATCGGTGTTTGGAGAAGAGGTCTCAGATGAGGTCTAGGGGGTCGAGTTTTTGGGATATGCACTAATTGTGTGTGGGGTTGCTGAGGTGACTTTGCTGGCAGTTGTTGAGTGAGGGATGGCAACATCCGTAGAATGAGTTGATGTTTTGTGTCATTCAAGCCATGTGACTCATAAGGCAGCCCAATTATTTGATGAGGCTAGTGGAATGGCACTGGTTAGGTCATCAGGGGGATTTTGAAGTTTCCTCCTTGTTTGGTCTGTTAACCATGGGGGAAGCTTGGATGGACAGAGATGGATGAAAGGTTTTCGAAGCGCTTTGATTTTAGATAGGGACACCAAATTTGTTAAAGAAAGTTTTGGCCAAGTAACTCGAATGGCTGCGGAACAAAAAACAACTGGCAAGAGAACCACAATGCCTAGCTGTGCGCGGATGGAACTCGATCCTACGTATTCCTTAGGGGTCACAGTATGAAGTCGAATAGCATGGGAAGAGAAATAACAGAAAGCTTAGAGAGCATGAAGGTCACTGGACATTCTTGTGTCTGGAACCTCTTGTCCATCTTTTCGATCTCTATCTATAGCTTGGGAGAGAAGATCTTGCCCTACCATGCCTTATCTTAACACCATGACATTGCTTTTGAATGATCTTGCAGAATATTTATCATAATTTGACTTGAGCAGTGCAATTGGATCAATGACTGAACATTATCATTCGAGTTAGAAAGCTAAGAATACAGAAACAATAGACTTATTTATAAAAAGTCAGTCCAACTAAAGAAAATAAACACCAACAAAATATAAATCATAATGACTAATAATAAAAAACAAACTAACGCCTCTTAATGATCAAAATCCTACTGCTCATATAGGAAAATACTAAACAAAAAATATTTATTCCCCACACAAAACACAAAATTGACTGCAAGTAGTAGGTGAAGATAAAGAAACTATTGATCATGACACTCATCATGAACATCATAAAGGTAAACAAATTTTAAACATATCTTAGGTATTTCCCCCTTCTACTAATTCGAAATGTCACTACAGAAAGGTCTTCTCCACAGAGAAAAAAGTTCGGACTTTCTATGTTACAGACTACATGACAAATGACGATCACCTGATTGAAATTTAGAAGATGACAGAGACATAATGAAACACAAATTATACCTCAACTTGGTCAAGGTTTCATGGTTGAAAGGATTGCTCACCTATCTCAGCTCCATGAACGACCACCACCAAAACCCCGGCCACGATCACGAAAACCTGTCAATCCAAAAGAACTCAAATGAGCAATCCAAAATCAATGACGTAACTTTGTAGTACTCGTATATTGTATACACAAATGAGCAATCCAAGAAGTTGCACAAAAAGAAAAGATCAAGAAAGTGAATTAAAAGTTTAATATGCTGGACTAAAGAAAGCTAGATATAGGGGTAATCATTTTCAAGTCAAATGGTTCATGACCAAAGCCATATAAAATATTCTTGATCCTGACTAGACCCACAAAACACAAATACTTCTAAAGAGTTAAACATATCCGTATCACACATGTATCAAATAAAATCCTTTCAGATATGCCCCAAATACATATCGAATAAGTCACAAAGCATCTTTGAATAAGAATACAAACCAATTACTTAGATAAACTTGAGAGATAGTGAGATTACAGTTGAAATAAGACAGGCCAAATTGAGAGTCTAATATTATTATTTCAATCTAAACATGACCCTACATGATTCCGCATATTAATCATCTTATCTCTAATCACTCTTCACATTTCTTGCAGAATTCTCATGTCCTCGCCTCACCAGCGTCAACATATTTCTCTATCCGTGAGTTTCGCCCAACCTGAGCTGCTCTTTTCACTTGTAAAGAGCAATGAGCACTTTATCAAATGAGCTACAACTCATTTTAAAATAAATAAAATTGACAATATATATATGTACAATAATATATAAAATAATGCATGACATAACTTTGTCATACACATATTTTATATATTCAAATTTTCTATATCTTCATACCAGTATTGTATTGTATCTTTATCCCCACATCATACTCATGGTTCATGAGATGTAACTCATGGGTTATTCATATCAAACAAATCGATAATCTCAAAATATAAAATAAGAGGGTTTTTTATAGAAAAAACAAGAGGTATAAGTACTAAAAGGTATGCTAGTCACACCACACAGACCGTTCAAAGTTTGCCCCATACCAAGAAACACTGATGGCATTTGATAGGGTTTTACTTTTCCAACCATAATTTGTTTGGTTAAGATTTTAAATCCTCAATTCCTCTTCTCATCCAATTTTCAAGCCAATAGGATTAATTCAAACTTCAGTTTCCAACTTTAATCCTTAACACATTATAACTCAAGACCAAACATTAACAACCATCTAATTCAAATGGGTTTAGTCCAAATCTAATCTCATACCAAGGATTAAACCACTTTAATCCCACTATAAACAAACATTTTTTTGTAACTTTAAGATCAAACTAACTCAAAACGTAAATGATCAGCTTTAAGCTCAAATAAGTGGCATTTAGTGCAAATAAACAGGAAATAAAATTTCCAGATCAAATATCAGAGGAATATGTTGAACATGAAATTTGGTCATCCATACCTCCTGGTGGAGGTGGGGGGGCACCTCGACCCACGGCAGACAGTTCAGAGCTTACTTTCTGCCCAGCTTCCTGGAGAATGTTAATTAGATCCTTGGCGAATCTGGCATTAGCAGCCGTGAAGAAAGTGTACGCTGTTCCTTTCGCGCCAGCTCTGCCTGTTCTTCCAATTCGATGGACATAATCCTCCAAAGATCCAGGAAAATCATAGTTGATGACATATTTCACATCCTTCACATCTGTCATCATGGGAATAAAAGATTTAAGGGAACAAAATGCAAGCCAATCTAGGAATTATACACATTAGGTCGGCGGATTGCTATTCTGCCAAGCCTACCAGTGGAGGGCTAAATGATGATACTGGCATAGTTTACTGAGTGATATGGTAAAATCACTGTTATGCCTCATTTGGTTCACTCCATTTTTGAGGACTAACAAAAATTCTAACTTTAAAAATCAACTTTGTTTCACATCCAACACAAATTTAATATTAGAATTAACTTTATTTTATCATCTTACATACTCCAACTATTAAAATAAATTTCTTTCCCATTAAACATATAAAATAAAATATTTTTCTCTCTTGTTCAAAAATCAACCCTCCAATCAAATGAGGCCTTTTTATGGATAAGAGACCACAACAATTTGATTTTGACAGAAGTATGTAATGGACAATCTTAGATGAATGATAAGAGTATAATATATTTCATACTATTTTAATATTTTGTTATTAGAGGGGGATTTATGAGTTTTCTTTCTCTTAGTTTTAGTGAGTTTGAGGATTTATCAGATTACCACTTTAATATGTAGCATCTTTTATTTCACACCTATTATTAAGAAAAGTTATTTTTGATATTTCTGATTGTTTCATTTCTGTCACTTTGCCAAGTTTCAATATTGCTTTTCCTTTCTTATGTATAAGCAATCACCATATATTTCCTTATTACTTAACAAATAAAGATTTTGATGAATTGAACAAAGAACATCATCTCTTTAAAAGTTTTGCCGGGCTATTAATTTGAAATAAGTTCTTTTTAATGTTCAAGACCATTTCTCTCCTCATTCTACACCAGTAACATACCCAAACTCCAATATGCATTATTATTATTTTTTTGATAGACCAATATTTTTGATTTACCTTACATACAAAGACCTGCAAGTAACTCATATTGGCTTACCGTCAAATTAGTTGGGTGAGCTTTGGCAGTTAATATGAAACTATATTGACAACAAACAAGAGGTAAAATGGATTAACCAAACTAGCTCTTCTACATGATAATTATGTCTGAATCAAAATTGGTCAAATACCCAAACCACGTGCAGCAACATCGGTTGCAGTCATTATTGGGCTTTTTCCAGCTTTAAACTCTGAAAGCACCCAGTCCCTTTCAGCTTGACTCTTGTCCCCGTGGATTGAGAGAGCGGGCCAACCATCCATGCGTAGCTGTCTTGTGACTTGGTCACAACCCTTTTTAGTGTCCATGAATATCAATATCCGACTTCCATCCATAATATCCTCAAGCAGCTTGACCAACCTAAAGAATATATAACACATAAGCAAAAGCTGAAGGACTGGCTTGAAGGATGCCCTAAAGAAAATGTCCTACTTGTTATATTTCTGACTCTCTGTTACAATCTCTACATGCTGGCGAATAGCATGATTAGCTTTCAAGTCTGCAGAACCAATAATCACCTGTTTCATAGCCATCCGATTCTGTCAGTTCCGTAACAGATGGACGAACCCACCTGGAAACTGCTTGCTTGCCCACAATTCTTACCTTGTATGGATTGTAAAGAAAATGTCTAGCAAGTTGCTCAACTTCCTTGGGCCAAGTAGCACTCCAATAGAGAGTTTGACGGTCTGGGCGAATCTGTAGAAGATAAAGAGAGAGGACAAGCTAAAAGATATATTGATGTGTAAAGTAATCAAAATTAGGAATAAGTTGGCAGTACTTGACTTATTCCACACCATGCTTAAAATCCCTTCCAATGTAATCTCTATTAGGACCTAGTATAATATTCAAAAAATTCTTTGGGATATGCAACATCAAAAGCAAAGGAAATCGGTGATCAAATTACAACAATATTCCAATTTTAATGATACAAAAGATGGGGATGAAAATACCAGGAATAAGATATATATTAAACGTCTAGCCAAGCATCTGAACTTTCAATTGGAATTCAAATTTGAACCAAGGGAAAATGCAACTTGGTTCCTTCTGATCAAGTAAGATTAACTTCACTAGATTTGATCCAATTCATCAGATGAATCACACAAGTCACAGATTTCCAAGTTTCCGTTAAATTTCAAAATTTTAAAAGATAATGAATGTGGTTTCCATTAATAATCACATATCTATTGTGGTTTCCATTAATAATCACATATATATTGTCTTTGTTGAGAAAACTAAAGAGGGAGCTAAAGCGAAACTCAAACTTTGGAGAAATGCTCTATAATTTAAAAATTTTCATCTTAGTAGATCAAAAACTGAATATATGGAGTGCACATTTAGTCAAGAAAGAAATATTTATATTAGAGATGTGACAATTGGTGATCACATTGTCAAGAAGAGTAAGCGCTTTAGATACCTTAAATCAATCATACAAAATGATGGTGAAATAGATAATTACGTTATTAGTAGGATCCAAGCAGAATGGGTAAAATGGAGAAATGCTTCTGGTGCGTTGTGCGATAAAAAAATCTCATCCAGAATCAAGGATAAATTTTATAAAACTGTAGTAAGACCAGCGATGATATATGGTGCTGAATACTGGCCTGCAAAGAGGAAACATACAAATAAAATAAATATTGTAGAAATGAGGATGTTAAGGTGGATGTGTGGATATACACGAAAGGATATAATGAGAAATGAGTATATCCGAAAGAAAGTTGGTATTGCATCAATTGAGGATAAACTTAGAGAAAGTCGGCTTAGATGATTTGGACATATAAATCGTAAGCTGATTGAAGTTTCAATTAGAAAAATTGAGTTATTGGATTTTGCCCATATACAAAGAGGAAGAGGGTGACCAAAGAAGACATGGCAAGAATAAAGAGTGATCTTAGTTACTTAGACTTAGATAAGAATTTGGTAACTGATAGAACGCAATGAAAACAAAAGATTTATGTAGCCGACCCCACCTAATGGGATTAAGGCTTGGTTGTTGTTGTTGTTGTTCAGCCAGACAGTCAGGCTGCAGTTGGCCTCTGCATATATTCATAGGACCATGTTGCATAAAAAATGCATATATGGTACAAGAAGTGTTTAAAATGATAAACAGCTTGCACCCTTCCCGGTCCTCTTATACTAAGGAAAAGTCCTCTTAACGCTCTTAACACCTATACTAAATATGGACCAAATTATCTAATGTTCTAAACCCAGCTCATGTACTGCATAATGGACAAATAACCCAACCTTTTGAATATACTAGAAGCCCAGGTGGCAAAGAGTAGATAGTGACTCAAAGCACGTGTCAAACTTTGCAAACATATTTTGAACATCAAAATATAAAGTACGATTGTAGGGGAAATATGATTATATTATTTAATTGTAAGCCTGCATCCAGACGATAGGTCACTCAAATTTTCCAGTGTTCAATCGAACAGATCAAGGTAGCGAACTTAAAATAAAACAATATGACAGGCTAAAGTCCTTTCTTATAAAATGAAAACCAGAGCTATCTTCATGTTAATGTCATGTATATCTCTGACAGCATATGTATAATTTTAGCAAATTGTGCCATAAATACCAAGTTTGTGACTACAGATAACAAAAACATACCTGAGAGACAATCTTCCTGATCTGTGGTTCAAATCCCATGTCAAGCATACGATCTGCCTCATCCAAGACCAGGTAAGTAACCCTCCGAAGGTTAGTATGATTAGACTCCAACATATCAATCAGCCGGCCAGGAGTTGCAATGACAATTTCAACACCTGGATCAAAAACAGAAAACAAAGTTGCATTTCATCATTAATTTCACTTGTCTTTTGAAAAACAGTTGGTAAAACACTATAGTATGAATTAAATAGTTACAATACATTCCATGCAAGAACTCAGTAAAGCTCAATCTTAGGTGGCCACATAATAGTGAATCTGTTTACTAACACTGTGTTTGAAGAAACAGAAGAAACAGAATCATAATGTTTTGTAGCAAACCTTTTTGCAGATCTCGAACCTGAGGACCCTTTGGAACCCCACCATATATACATGTGTTTTTAATCTTGGATGATGCCCCAAACTTTGTCGCTTCTTGTTGTATCTGTACAGCGAGTTCACGCGTTGGAGCCAAGACCAAAACTATTGGACCATCACCAGGAGCTATAGCAAACATATTACATGGAAATTATAGTTAATAAAATCAAATGATAAACAAAAGCCACAAGGAAAATATCAACTTTAATACCTAGAATTGGCTGAGCATTTACATGGACGATGGAAGGTAAAAGATATGCAAGTGTCTTCCCCGATCCAGTTTCAGCGATACCGATAAGATCACGACCTTTCAAAGCCATTGGCCATCCTTGTGCTTGAATAGGAGTGGGCTCAACAAAACCAGCTCTAAAAATCTCCTGCATGACATAATCTGGCAAGGAAAATAGCCAAAGCAATATTCCAAACATAAGTTGCCATTTCATTAAGGCAGAAAAAAACAATAGGCTATCTTTTACCTGCTACCAATGCTTTTGAAATAGTAAGAGAATCGTCCCATAATTTCAGATAATGAAAGGACAGTAACATCTACATTTTTTTTTGAAACAATAATATCTACATTTTAGTAAAGGACGTGAACAATTTCCATATACATCATAATATCTCACATTCCCTGTAAAGCGATCTTACTTTGGTCAGGTTTTGGAGGATCCACACAACAAAACTTGTATTCCATGGCCTGAACCAGGCATAACCAGTAGAGTTGTGCCTTGCGTAACATAATTTAAAGCACAACTTCTTTATAGAAATCACCATTCTGAATGTAAGAAGTCAGCATTACTAATGATATCCAAAAATATTGCTATTCATATATCTTTTAGAATAACAAATTGCCAATCACCGGATGAACTCAAGTTAAACATGTAAGTTGAAAACTATTTTGGTTACT
This sequence comes from Apostasia shenzhenica, assembly GCA_002786265.1. Taxonomy (NCBI): domain Eukaryota; kingdom Viridiplantae; phylum Streptophyta; class Magnoliopsida; order Asparagales; family Orchidaceae; genus Apostasia; species Apostasia shenzhenica. Next base: position 281,211 of record KZ451908.1, read on the forward strand.
TTTATTCCCTTAATATTCCCTCACAAGTAAAAATCTACTGGCTACCCATTAAACCATCTTTTTTTTTCCATAATAAACAAATCCCTCATAAGTCATCCATCTGATGCAACAACAGTTTCCCCACTAAGGAAAAGCCATATGATTTTTATATGACCACAAAATGTACTTGTTAGAAACCATTCTATTCAATTAGTAAGACTCGCATAAAAGACCTTCAAACAGATAAAATTTCAGTGTGCAGATTCGTTCTTGATGAGGTTGAGATGCAAGACGAAGAAATCAAACGTAGAAAAATAATCTTTCAACAATGAGTAAAATCCTCAAATACAAGGAGGGTTCAATTTTACCCGGAAAGCAAACGTCACGGAAGTCCCTAACGGGCTTCGGAACATCCCGCCCCTCCACAGTAATCTCCCTCTTGCGGCGATAATCCTCCACCTCGGCAACAGCCATTGACGCCACCGAAGAAGCCTCTTTATAGAAGTTCTTCTCAAACGGCACTAGCCCATCCAAATCCGCCACTCCCTCAGCCTCCCTCCCGCCGGAAGACTCATAGCTCCGGCCGTAGCTCGAGTGGCCACCGACAGTCCCAACAAAGCCCACAGCACTGAGAAAAGTATACGCGTGCGACTAAAAATACTGTCCGTAGATGGTTGCAGTAGATAACTCAGGGAATTAGGGTTACCTTCTCCGGTCGCGGTAGGAGGTGGGGTCGCTGGAGCGGCCGTCGTAGCGGCTCATGGAGATTGCTGCGTCGCAGGCGTGGGAGAGGGAAAGGCCGCAGCCGCCGATGAAGGGGCTGGAACTTTGGGGCAAAAAGTGGTGGAGGGAATAGAGCATGAGAGAGGAGGGAGCCAAAGCGGCGGCCTTTGCTTGGTCCGGGCTTGGAACGGGATCCGAATTTGCGTTTTGTGCGGTCGGGTCCGAGTTTTGTACCAGATCCGACCCGAAAAATTTTTTATTAAAAATTATGAGTAATATAAAATAAAATTAATTATTATTATAATATATATATATATAATAAAATTAATTTTTTATTTTAAATTATATATTTAATATGAAATATAATTAATTTTTAATATTAAATTTTATATGTGATATAATATATTTTTTAAAATTAAATTAGATCAATTTTAATTTATAAAACAAACAGGCCTATAATTATTTAAATTTAAAATAAAACTTATACAATTATACTACATTCAAAATTTCAAAATACATAAATAATTAATTTAATGCAACTCGATCGTCTAACATTATTGACCTGAGATTTTGTCTTAGTCAAGTGAAATCTGTCCCATAAACTTAAACTAAATTGAAGAAAAAATAAAGGGATAATTACCTACATGCCACATAATTTAGTTTTATTTATGCTTTACCTATCTATTCTTAATTAATTACACTATGCATACTCAAAACATTACAAAATCTTACATACACACATTTGATTTAAAATTTAATCAAAATCTATTTGAAAAAAAAATATTCTGTTAGTAAATCATTAAAATTATATTTTTACTCTTAATGATATATATTTTTTTCTTCCTCAATACCACACTAAAGCACTAATTTGTTTTAAAATCAATTCACATCGCGGATGTCTTCTTCTTTTGCCGCCACCTAAACATTAAGGTTTTAGGATTTTCACTTAAAATATATTTAAATATTCTTAAAATAATATGATGAATGACTCAAATTTTTTGTAATTTAATTATAATTAGGTTATTGAAAAATTATGATTAGTCATTATAATAGAAATAAATTAAAATGTGTGTATGTAAGATTTTATAATATTTTGAGTGTGCATAGCGTAATTAACTAAGAATAGATGAGTAAGGTATAAATAAAACTAAATTGTGTGGCATATATATAATTATTTTAAAAATAAAAAGTGCATGAAATTAATAATATAGATTTTTTTATAAAATCTCCAATAATAAGAAAAAATTATGAAAAAAAGGGGCACTCGCACTATCTATTTATCCTTTTTTTTATAATACTATATATATATATATATAATTGATCTCATTTCTATGATATTATTGAGCTCGTAGCGCTTTATATTATCTCAATCCTCGACGGAGAGACAGGGGAATGTCGACGGTCGCCGCCACCGCAGCCATGGTGTGCGCGAGATCGAGGGCAATGGCATCGTGGGATACTAATCCGAGCCCCAAGCCTCTCAAAATCCCTAAAGTCCCCAAATCCACTCCTTCCTCCTCCACTCCGTCGCCGGTAGTGGCTGCCGCCGTGGCCGAAAAACTCAATGAGCTTTCCCTCTCCGATTTCCTCAAATCTGCGCGGAGCCGCACGAACATAGGTTTTTTCTGTTATACTTCCCTTTCATTTGCTTTGTTTTCCTTTTAGTTTTTGTCGACGACACTTTTGTCGCACGGATTTGAAATGCTTTAATTCAGTTGTGATGAATTTTACTTCGGTAAAATTTTCCCTAGAGATGGATTTTACCGACGGCATGGAATAAAAACCTATTATGAATTATGATCTTTGACAACATTAATTAGTAGGTTAGTGAAACTAACTAGATATTCTGGTTTAAGCTACATACTGTTGAAATTTGTGTAATCAAAGAGAAATCATAGAGAACATTATTTAGCTTTCTTTCACAACTGTGTTGTAGTCATTCTGACTACATAGGAGTTGGAATCATTTATATCATCTGTGTTACACCAAGATTAAACTCTAGGAGTCAGGTTATGCCGGAATCTGGCATTTTTCAAAAATTCTATCTTACGTATATTTTACATAGCAGAACCGGATCAGTTTTATCTGGGTTATGAGAGATGGCTGCCTTCTGCACCGGAAGTGAAGAAACCTCGCTCGATATACAATGCAACAAGTTTAGCCTATCTCGGTGATTGCATCTATGAGGTATAAGTTCTTGATCTGATTATATGTAATCAATCCCTTTCTCCTTTTCTAAATGCCAAATGAACCTTATGTTTTAAGTATTTTCTAATGAAAAAGGAAGTCTTGTGTGCTAAGGCTTAGTGGAAGGGTCTTCCTCTTGCAAGCTACTTTGTTCCTCTTGTATATGAATTAGCATATATATATATGAACATTTTGTTATAAAGGTGAATACGTAGTGATTGAACTTTATACTTTTTCTATTGCATTGAGATCTGCTAGGCAATGCCTTGAATCCTAATTATCCGAGTTATTCCTACAAGCATTTGGTAATCATCATTGGTGTTGTTCAAGATCAAGTGTTCTTCTCGAGGTGTCATCATATCTCGAAAGATATTGAAGATCATATGCCCATTGCCTACAAAGTCTTACTCAAGACAAGACTTCTTGAATTTGATCATGATTTCAATATTTGGATATTGTGATATCTCGATGTTGGGTCTGTCATGGTGTTATTATTCTCGTGATTATTGCTTGACATGTATGTATACTAGATGTGACATCTATTCCAATCTTGTTGAAAGGCTTGTCACATCTTTTTTTGTTGAAATGAGGCCTTGGTCTTTAGATTAAACTAAATACATCAAGTTATATCTTTAGTAGGGATGTAACAAAAATTGGTGGAAAGAGGCATAACTCTTTCTCATAAAAGGTCAAAGAGGAGCTATATGTGTTATATAGTCAGCTGGACTATTTACATTTTTAGGTTTGTGAAAAATTTTACAAGTATTAAATAGGTAAGAAATGTAAGATTTGCTCCAACTACAAGCCACTTATGTGGTCCTACTTTCTAGTGGGAGCTTGGGTGATTTGTTGCCTGTGAAAAATAGGACAATCTATCTCATTGGATCAAACTGTCTAATTTCCTATCTTTTCATTTAAGTAGATTGATCAGTTTGCTCTCCCTTGTGTTGTTTTGTGCTCTTAGGTCTTGGTCTGGTTAAGTTGTGTGCCATGTGGTTTACTATCTTGTTGGTGGTTTAGGCTAAGTTGCATCCCTTGAAGCACTTCCATTGAGTCGCCTTCAAGTCAGATCCCTTGCATATCCCTTTCTCTTTCCATTGCCTCCTTCAATCCTTTAAGGGTAGCTAACATTTTTGCTTTGAGAATTGCAATTGTGAGAAGTCGCTTGTCTCCATTTTTGTTGAATAGTCCTCTATGGTGTAGCTTGCTCCAGCCACACTACTTCCTTGCATTGACCCATAAATTTTCTTTATTCCAATTGAGAGGTGAGGGAATCCATGAGTCTTTAGTTGTGATACATGGTTTCCCAAGGGCAGTTGGATTTCAACAACTCCTAATTTGCTTGAAGTCACCAATGGCGACATTCATCACAATGGTTGCAATGGCATTAATTGAATGGACCAGCCTTCCATGCATCTTGCAGTTTTAGGCTTGTCGGCAGTAATTAAGGTTCACTGCTTCAAATTAAATCCACTTGTCTTGTTTATTATAACTTACTGTATGGCCATCATCTTTGTTTTAGCCTACAGAAGATGGTTAGTGAAAATAAAATTTGGCTTTGTTGTACAATGCCACTCACTTTGTTGTATAATCTACAATCATTCCATAAGTGATGTAGATTCTCTTCTACTCCACAGCCCCATAGACCTAGACTTGAATCCTCCAATCCTCTTTGATGCAACCACATCATGGTTGGGATCACATTCTTATCTCCATTGGAAAGCTTGGATACTTGGTTGAGAGGGGATCTTCCAACATCATACCCTCATAAATAGCCCTCTTCTCTCTGTGAACTAGTTAGTATAGATCATGGCAATAGGAATTTTATTAAACTTTGTTTCAGCATAACCAAATCTATCTCCTCCATTCGTTTTCTTGATAGACATTATTATATCGAGTAATTCTTCACCAAACAGCTGACTAAGTCTATTCCTATACCAATTAGCTCCACTGATGATCTCTACCATAGTGGAAGACCAACAGTTTGCATGTTTCAAGAAGGTTGGTCATTTGTTCAATAGTGTAGTAACTTAGCCAAGAATCCTTCAAGAATGAAATTATAGTTCCATCCCCATCTAGATAAATTAGATGACCATCTATCACTCCATCTTTCATACACATGAGCTTCCAAATCCAAGTCTCCTCTCCTTGTAGCAAAGATATGACTGCATGACCCATGTTAAGCTATCAAGTTTTCCCCACCAATTGCTATCTAAATTATCTAAGATTCTAGTTGCATGCTTCGCCACAAGGAACTTCTACCGCATCCTAAAGTTGTGTATGCTAAGGCCCCTTTTGCTCTTCGACGTGCTCACCTCTTTTGAGAGGGCATAATGCCTAGCCTTTGTCTCTACATTACTACTCCAAAAAAAATCTCTTGATCAACTGCTTGATCATATCAAGCATATGAAGAGACATATACTTATGTTACATGGAAGTCAAGGTGCTTTGATTAAGGTGATTCTCCCTACTAGCTAATGACTTCTCTCCCTCCAAGAACTGATGTCGCTCCTTACTGCTGCAATAATAATTGTGAAATTTCTTCATTGGCTTGCGCTTGGTAAGGAGAATGCTTAAGTAATGGCATTGATGCTCCTATTGCACCCTGAACCTCGAACCTCCTTTTGATAGTAGTCTTCCCATCTTTTGTGGTAGTATGACTAAAGATTCTAGAAGATTTATTATAATTCACCATGCACAATAACTGTCAAGCATGATCTTTACACATACTGCAAGTGTAGAGGTGGCCTTAGCAAAGAATAGAAAATCATCTACAAATATGAGGTATGAGTAAGCTAGCTCTCTAGGGAAATTTTGATGCTAGTGATAGAATCTTTTAGGGTCTTCCTATGCATCAAAGTGGATAGGAGATCCCAACATAGGATGAACGGATAAGGAGATATAGACAACCTTATCTTAGACCCTTCCTAGGCCCTAGCCATAATCCATAATGATCTCTTCTTGTTAATCGAAAGTACGTACCTTGTCCCTTTAACTCACATAGTAGCTTATTGCCTCCATTGCTCCAAGAAACTCATATATATTAGCATACTATCCATGAAGTCCACATTGATTCTACTATAGTCTTGCTCCATGTCAGCCTTGATCATATAATTATTCTGAAATTTAGTGATCTGCAATATGTGCGTCACCTCATGTGCCAATATGTAATTATTTGCTATAAGGCTGCTTAGAACAAATTCTCCTTGGTCCAAGGAAGCTAGGCTATCAATATAATCCCAAGTCTATTCACCAACACTTTAGTAATGATTTTATAAATAGTGTTACATAGACTTATGGGCCTAGATTGTTTGGGCTGCTCAACATTTCTAGTCTTAAGTGTACTGCAACTATTATGTCTTTCCATGTTTATGGCATGGCTATAGTATCAAAACTATGCTGGACTACTCCTATCACCTCTCTCTTCATCGTTGACCCATACCTTTTTAGGAATAACCCAATAATGCCAACAGCCCCTGACACCTTATTAGCTAGGGAGAACACTGCTTTTTTGATCTTCTTTTGGGTGACTTATTAGATTAGCTACCTTGCTGTCAAAGTAGAGAGAGTAACGCTTGGCTGAAGGTCAATAAGAAGTGAACTTAAAATATTATCTATGCCACAATTTCTGATGAAGAACTCCATCATTATAGAAAGATTACTCTCCTTCTCAGTGGTTTGATTCTCAGAAGTATCAATAACTACTATGATCTAGTTCTTCCTATTACTTCCATCATCATACTATAAAAAAATTGGTGATGCTTGTTTCCTTAGCCATCTAATGTGCCTTAGACTCTGCCATCACCATATTTTTTGCTTTAGCCACTATCTATAATTGCTCTGCATGCTCTTCTATGATCAAACCGCCCATTATGGCTTCTTTGGTTTAAAGAAGAAGAATGTAATGCTCCAACTCTTTTATTTTGGTTAGGAGATCTCACACCTCCTTCTTGCTTTACTTCTTCATGGTCTGCAATGTTCTAGCACATTCTATTGAGCATCATAATCAGACCCTGTTAACTTGATGTCTCCAAGTGATTTGCACAATGGAGCAGGCATCATAAGACAATCAGACATCCTCAAACTTTATCCCTTCCAACAACTTGAATTATTGGATCCACAGCTCAATAGTAAGTTAGTGAAAAGCATTGGTCTGAATTGATGTGCGCTTGATGGGTGACATGCAATGTGTCTACATTAGAGCGACATTGTTGAAGAGCACTCTATTTCTTGTAGCCACCTACTCCATTCCTAATTATTGTTGCACCAAGTGTAAGTTGGGAAGCTAGCATCCTGTAGATCTGCACTATGCATAAACTTGTGAAACTTCTGGTTAGTTGCACCTATTCTAAAGTGCCTTCTCTTCTTGTTTTCCTAGTCAATGATACAATTAAAGTCACCCCCAATGATCAGAGGCATATCCCAAGGAATCCCCTAGTTCCCTTTTCCTATAAACATTTGTTGATGCATAGACCCCTCTAACAGAACATTTTTCTCCTTAATGAGATGTTGCTCCACCAAGATAACTTGTGTTCTAAAGAAGTACATGTATAAATATTTTATTATTGTCCTATATGAAAATTAATCCACTTGAATTACCTTGTAAGGGGATAGCTATAAAACTCCATCGGTTGTTTATAAAATTTTATTTTCATTAGTGTCTGGTCTCAAGAAAAAAATACGTGGATTATACTTGTAGTTACAAGAGCTAGTAAAAGCCAGTGTTCGTAAAAACTAGCTCCTCTGTAGTTCCAAAAAATGATACCATTCATTTTGGTGAAACTCCTCTTTCTCCTAGCAACTTGTGACTTGTGTCAATATTATTTTATTATCTAATGGGCAAGTAGGGTCCTTGGCTGCTTTAGATTTTCCCTTCTTTGTGGATTTTTTCTTTTTTTTATGATTCAACTTAGTCTTTGTTTGTACTTTGTAACTATATTAGCTGGTCTAAGCTCCCCACCTAATATTCCATCCGATGCTTAGAGGTGGTTAACTTTGTTTTTGTAGAAATAGCAGATTTAGAGTCTAATGTGTCATTTCACATGTGTAATTATCATGTGAGATGTCTACCATTTTGTATAGGCAATTTGGGAAAACAATTTCTATATCCGTGATTGTGAAAAGCTATATAAACTCGAATTGGATTAGTGTTTAGTAACTTTGTTAATTGCTTCCTCCAGTAAGCACTGCATTTGAATCTGGTCTGTATCATTACTTCATTCTCTTGTAGTTATGCTTGATCTTTCTGGTGAATTCGCTAGTGCTGAGGATGTATCCCTTGGGGTAAATCTCCTAATTCTGTGTTCTTCAATCACGTGTGATTCTGTGTTTTGTGAATTTCTGGTTTTCCATCACCATTCTCTTGAATTTTTTGCATTTTTCTTTCATGTGTTTGATCGGTTTATTTCCAACAAGAACATTTATAACTATCTCCATTATACTTTTTTGAATTTTGTATCAAACATACTTTGTCAAATTTTTATTCAATACTAGTCTGTACCTTAGATGTATTGGTTAGTGTGCTTCGATCTCTCTTTTGGTAACTTTTTTAGCTAAAGTCTCACATTTGTATTTTTTTCTTTAACACTGCAGTTATATGCAAGGAGGCACTTCTTATATCCCCCTTTAAATATCAATGAATACAATGGACGTGTAATGAAAGTAGTGTGCTGTGAATCACAGGTAAATATTATAGTCTAACTAGATTTTTTTTATTACCATAAATGTAAGGTTTTCAAAACTGGATCTGCCTTAAAACTAGTAGAACGAGTGGTTTAATAAATATTTATAGAGTATAATTTTATAATAATAAATAAAATATAAGATAATTAATATTCATATAATACAGTAATAAGATTAAAGAAACTCAAATTTAACAACTTTTAAATTTCTTTTAAATTTTTGTTAAATAATAAAAATAAAGATGATATTTGTAAGAAATATATTCATAAGAATGATAAATATTAAATTTCTTCTAAAGGATTGTTAATAATAAAAAATAGAATGATATTCATAAAAAGACAAGTTAAATTTCTTCTAAAATAGTTAAATAATAAAAAGTAGATTTTTATGTGAAAGACTAAAGAGTAGGATATTTCTTAAAAAAATCAAATAAAAGTAGTTAAATAAATTATGCAATATTTTCATGGGAGCCTTTTCTTAAAAGGTTGTAATCCCACAGTACCACTTGGAATGATCAAAATTTGTTTGTATAGGTTTTTGCGAATGTTGACTTCAAAATGGTTTGACCCCTTAGTTCAGGCCCAACAATTTACCGATTTAGCGGTCTAGCAATCTGTCTGTTCAACCTCGGTTTTATCCGGTTCAAAGCGGTTCTTTGCAAAGCCTAATTTTGAACTAGGGCAGGACCATTTGGATAGCCTGTTCAAGGTTCAACCAACTGGTTTGATCTAGTTTTTAAAACCATGCATAAATGTATCTTGTGATGGATTTACGTATTGTCGATTCATATTATTTTTGAATTTCATTAATTTGACTTTTCATGATAAAAGTCTTAGATTATCAAGATAATGGTGATTATATGAAAATCAGGGCTTATAATTTGTAAATTATGCTCTTACTATTTAGTAATTTGACGAAATTAGTTATGATCTTTTTAGCCATAGCTTCCATATCCAACACAATTTTTACATAATAAAAAATAATTTTATTCCATATCCTATTTATACTCCATAAAAAAGTAATTTATTAAATTATATCTCACATATAGTTTAATATAATCAACTTTACTTGACATTTTACACAAATTTATAATAATAAATCAAATTTATTTTACATGCAGTACACATGCCCATAAATGATAGAATTTGCTTCAATTTATTCATTTCTCTAAACAGTCTTAAGATAGTTTTATGAGAGCGCTAAGTAGATTTCAAATTTCATAGAAGGATAACTTATTACGAAACACGGGTATAAGCTTTTCCTTTTAATATTCTTTTGCCAATATGAACTTCTGCCTAGTCACTATATTTAAGTTGCATCCACAGTCCTATAAAACTTACGTTTCAAAAAAAAAAATGTCAAACAAAACTTAAATGTTAATCTGTAAAAATAATTTTACTGTTTTAAGGTAGGCATGAAAAAAAAAAAAACTTGAGAAAACCATTCATTTTTAAGGGTTAATAGCATCTTTGGGTCCCTCTAGGTTTTGTTTCGTATTGCAGTGATTCTGGTACGTCGCTTTCCTGGTCACCCCCGACCCGGGAGCGGGCGATGCATGAGATTGCATGAAAATAGGATCGTGAATATTTAAATGTAGGCAAATTGGTCCTCTAGTTTTGCATGATGAAATATGCATATAAGTCCTTGCCGTAACAGACGTTAGAAAATAATTTTCTCTCTCCTCTCCTCTCTGCTCTCCTCTCCTCTCCTCCAAGAGGGACCACTTTCGCTCTTCTTCTCTCATGCGGGAAACCGCCGCGCGTCGCCCGCTTGCCGCTCCGTCGCCCTCCTCGCCTCCACCCCGTCCCCTTCCGGCGCCCGCCAGCCACCGGCACGGAAAGCATCGAGCGCCTGCCCGCCGGGTCGCGCGTCAGCCCGAGGAGCCGCCCGCTGCGAGCGCACTCGCGTGCGCCTCGCCCGCCTCCTCGCTCGCGCCCGCCTCGCCCCGCGCGCGCCTTCGCCGCCCGCCCGCCCGCCGCGCCTCGCCCGCCGCCCGCGCGCGCCGCGCCCGGCCCGCCCCGCGCGCGCCGCGCCCGCCCGCCCCGCCCGCCCCCCCCGCGCCGCGCCCGCCCGCGCCGCGCGCGCGCGGCTCGCCGCCCGCCCGCCCCGCCCGCGCGCCGCGCTCGCCCGCGTCCCGCCCGCGCGCCGCGCTCGCACCGCCCGCCGCGCGCCGCGCCTCGGCGACCGCCGCCCGCGCGCCGCGCTCGTTAGAAATAATTTTCTCTCTCCTCCCTCTCTCTCCTCCAAGAGGGACTACTTTCTCCTTCTTCCTCTCTGCCGGGAACCGCCGCGCGTCGCCCGCTGCCGCTCCGTCGCCCTCCTCGGTATTTGAACCTGCTGCATCTGTAGTCTGAAAAATCTTGACAAATATTTTACATAAAAAACCTTTGACTATAAGAAAAAATTCAAGAACCCTTACCGTCAAAAAATTGTGTTCAACTAGCGTCCTTCAACTTCACCTTTGAGTTAATCTTTTCAAACTTGAACTTCTGGTATTTGAACACCTATTCCTAATATCTTTAAAACTCATAAGGATGTGAAAAATCAATGGATGATAATATTTTCAAGACTTTTTGAAAATCTTGAACCTTGAGATTTCTATTTTTTTTTAAAAAACTTCTTGAAAGATGGTCGAATCTTATTCTCGAAGAATTCAAGTCACACATAACAAAAGCTTTAGTCTTTTTGTTTTATTTTTATTTGTCCTCTGCAGATGTCTCGTGCTTAGACAATTCATTTGAACTTTTGTAAAACTTGTTGCTTGCGATTGTAGTGTGATATACGTTGTACTATTATCATAAACACTTTTATCGTGAAATTAAGGACACAAATATATATGATTAATTTTATTATGGATAATTTTCGGAGGTAACACAATGATACTATATACCTTCAAAATTCACTTTCATAATGTAAGTATATGAATAATCGTTCCTTCACTTGAAAGCCTTGCCGCTAGTAAGATGTTTTGACTTTAAATGTATGATTTATCTAGGATTTGCTATTGAAGAAGCTCCTTGCGGAGGACTACTTAACTGAAGATGAAAGGTGAATTGAGTGCACTCATTTGCTAGTTTTTATAGATTCTCTCTGAAGGCCAACTTATTTTTCATTTTCTTCTAATCGGAAATTCACTAGTTTGAAAAATTGGGCAAAGTGCACCACTAATGATGAAATTGAGTGGTGTAGAAAGGAGAATGACAAGATTTAAAACATGCATGCATAATTTAATTGGACTAAAAATACAACGCTATTACAACATTGGTAGCAATGGTAACATTAGCAAAGTTTTAATCCCAAATTAGGAGTCCATTAAATGAATTTATCTTTCTCTTCCATTTCATTTAAAACATCGCACTATAAAGACAATTGATTCCATACAATAATAAGTAATGAGTTATATGTTGGACAACCTATGGTACTTAAAAATAAGTAGGAATTTCTATAGGACTAGAAATGACAGCATTTAAAAACTGAAATAGAAGGATTATGAGACTAATATTCATTAAAAATGAAAGTACTATAAGTAGTTTTTGGTAGTTTAGCATATGCAACGGAGATTATAAAAATTTTGACTAAGATGAGAAGATAATAGTGTACCTAAATTATGAAATTGATTATAGGTTATACATAACATAATTGTAGTGTAATTGGTGCCTGATTAGGCATGAACTATTGCAAAATAAGAATTCATACCTGCATTAATTAATTGAGACAAAGTTGTTCATGCTTCTCATGGTGTCTTCTCCCCCCCTTTTTAAACAAGTTGACATCCAGCACACAGTTGATTTTTTGGGTACAATCTTTGGAATTTCTCTATAGCTTGGCCTTTAGTTTTTAATATGTAATTAAATTTGTATGATTTTTCATTCATATACGGTTGTACAAAAAAAACAATTTTTTTTTGCAGGAACGTCTTGCGTTGGGGCAAAAACAAAAGCGGCAACAAAACAAAAACTACTAAACGGGCTGGTGTTGCCATTTACAACAGCGCATCATCACTTGAAACACTGGTAAAGCTTTACAACTCTGTACTTTTTGGCCTGTCAAGAAATATCCCTTAGATAAAATGAAAATTCCATCGGGTTAAAAGAATTCCTCTCAACAGATCTGTCAGCAAACCTTCTCCACAGTTCGACATACTGCATAGCCATTTGCCCTCCATATGAGCTTTCCACTTAATTTGAGATTATGTGACAAGATTATAATTTGCCTTGAATACACCAATACCAGGCCATAGTTGTCTTTTCTTACTTGTTCATTATTGTTCCTTGACTTTACTGGCCCCCTGCGTGAACGCTGACTGCTAATATATCTTGTCTGGCTCTTAATGACTCTAAAAATTGTGTCAGTGGTTTATGTATCTCATATAAAGGTAGTTGAACGACATTACTTTTGAAAGGGTAGTTCACTAAAACTGTAATAGAAGTATAACTTAGCAATTCAGATTAAAAACCGACATTTTTCCGAAGTTGCTCTTGGCCTGCCATTACAGACTAGCTATGAATTAATACTTTTTCTGCCCCCAAACAGATTGGTTATCTCTACCTGACTGATGTAAAACGCTTAGAAGAGCTGATGTATAAGCTGGGTTTCTCTACTGGTGCTTCGTCTGAAGTTGTTGCTGAGGAGTTGCGTGCAAATTTCAGGTGAGAAACTTGGCCCAGCTTTTTTGTGCTATAAATTTAAGTTTTCCTGTGTGGGTGAAGTTCTAACTGAGAATGTCGAAATACTCGTGATACTTGTCTGAGAGTAAAGGGACGAAAAAAATGACTATCTGAGAAACTGTTCCTGAGACATTGAGAATAAAAATAGGTGGTATTGGCGTAGGCAACTGAAAGTGGAAGATGCACATTTAAGATGATTCCATAATGTCTATTGATAGGAATAAGTAAACCCTTAAACCCTAAATCCTAAACCATAAAACCTTAAACCCTAAACCCTATTTAGATGTCAATAGTCGGACACCGTGTGCGCTATGAAGGTCCTCGACTTGATGATAAGTGAATTATGTAAATAGCTAAACTGATGATTTGACCGAATAGTTTGATCAAATCATAGTATAATTATGTTAGACGGTCCAATTTAGACAAAAATCATGGGTTGCGTTCCAGTGGGGAAAGGATTCGTGAAGCTGATCTCAAGCAATTGAGGTCAAGACTATTTGTTGGTGATGAATGATGATGATATGCATTTCTTTTTACAGGAAACAACCTGCGATCCCAAATTCTCTAGGGAATTGAATTGATCATTGTCGAGGTTTTGCCAGTTTGAAACCCGGAAATTTGTTGAAGAAACGCTGGAATGCTGGATGAAGAACAATCATTGGGAGAAGGTGAAACTGTGGTGGGAAAGCAGCACCTCTTTGGTTTTAGGTTGTTAAAAGCCAATTCAATTATACGCAATGAGTTTATGTAGGATCTACTTATGGAAAATATTATAACAACTTTTGATTTTCTTGAATATAAAAATCAAGTTTTTATCCCACTATGTGAGATCTGCTATATAATTTTTTTATTTTTATTATACTCTATTGAATAACAATTCTAAGTATGTCAGATCAATTTTTATAGTTTTTTAATATATTTTTTTGTTCTTCTTTTTTGTTATTTGAGTTAAATCAAATAATTCAATTTTTCTTATTGAAGTTTCATACATTATTTTTAATTTTTTAAATGAACATTAATATACTTTTTTTTATTCATTTAATATTTTTTAGTATTTAAATCATATTAAATATTTTAATGAGTTAAAACATTTTTATTTTTCATACACTTTTTTAAATATTTATTAAAATTTCATTCGATTTATTATTTTTTTATACTTTATTTTTTTTTAAGACTTTCTAAAATTTGATTTTATTAATACGTTAAATGTAAGAAATAATTATTATTTTTTAGATATTAAGTTTAATAAAATTAATCATATTACTATATTTTATAGTCACCCTATTCTCTTTCATCTTATAAAATAATTGCTCTAAGCTTGTTAGCTAGAAATCACTTAAAACTGAGGATATGACATAAAGGAAACCTAATTAAGACATGAAAGGAGTATAAGATACCATTTAGGTGCGTTCAATTTTAATGTTATTTTAATATTATGTTATATTATTTGGAGAAGATAATTATTTAATTTAATAATATTTATAAATAATTTATAAGATTATAAAATTATTAGGTAAGAAATAATATTTAGATATCATGATATTTAAATTTTGACTACATTTAGTTTGAGGGTTTAATATTATGTTATATTATTTAGATAAGATAATTATTTAGTTTAATAATACTTATAAATAATTTATAAGATTATAGATATTATTAGTTAAGAAATAATATTTAAATATTCATAATATCTAGATTCCAACTTTATTTAGTTTTGGAGGGTTGAATTTTGGATAAAAGGAAAAAAGTATTTTATCTTATAAATTTAATAAAAAAAGTAATTTAACATTAAAAAGTATCTAAAATATGAAATAAAGTTGATTTTAATATTTGTATTATATTGAATTCGAAATAAAGTTGATTTTTATAATTTATATTTGTGGTTTGGGTGAAAAAAAATGCTCGAATCAAACGAGTCTTACATGACATAACACTGAGATAATAATGAACCAAATACCCTCTTAAAATTTTTGAAATCGTTCAAATCGATTTTAATTTGAATCAAAAGTTTACCTGATTTTAGTATTTAAAAAAGT